>JAJEJO010025465.1:0-15229 GCA_020662805.1 Glaucomys volans
TCCTCCAGATCTTCCAACTATGAGAGCAAACATTTGATTGTTTAGCTTCTGAATCTGGCTTTTTCACTTAACATGATATTTTCCACTTCCATCCATTTCCCTGAAAATAGCAAAATTTTGATCTTCTATTTGACCATGTAAAAATTCATTGTGTACATATGCTACAATGCTTTATCTGTTCACTATTTGATGAACACTTAGACTTCTTCCATTACTAGGCTATAGTCAATAACAGTGCTATTAAAATGGTCATGCATGTATTTCTATAATATGCTGACTTAAGTTATTAGATAAGTACCAGTAGGGATGTAGTGGGGTTACATTGTAATTCCATTTCTAGTCTTTGGAGGAAAAACTATGGTGTTTTCCACAGTGATCATACTAATTGACAATCCAACAAAGGGTGTGTAATGCTTTCTTTTATCTGCACATTTGCCAGTATTGACTATTAATAATATCATTATGGTTGACATTGTAATAGGAAATGAAAGCTCAGTTGAGTTATTTTTTAATTTTTTTATTTAAAATTTTTTATTTTACTCATTTAATTTTGACCCATTGAACACAAATGGAGTACAGCTATTGTTTCTCTGGTTGTACACAAAGTAGAGTCACACCATCTGTGCATTCATACATGTACACAGGGTAATGATATCTGCCTCATTGTGTTATTATTCTTGCCCCCCACCCCGACCTCACCCCTCCCTTCCCTCTATGCTATATATGCTTCCTCCATTCTTGACTCCCACCCCTCATTATGCATCATCATTCACTTATCAGAGAGATCATTCCCCCTTTGAATTTTGGGGACTGGCTAATCTCACTTAGTATGATAGTCTTCAACAACATCCATTTACCTACAAATGCCACAATTTTATTCTTCTTTATGGCTGAGTAATATTCCATTGTGTATATATACCAGATTCTTTGTCTATTCATCAATTGAAGGGCATCTAGGTTGGTTCCAAACTCTACCTATTGTGAGTGAGTAGCTATGAACATTGATGTGTCTGCATCAGTGTAGTAATCTGAATTTAAGCCCTCTGGGTATAAGTCAAGAAATGGGATAGCTGGGTCAAATGATGGATTCCTTCTAAGTTTTCTAAGGAATCTCAACACTGCTTTCCAGAGTGGCTGCACCAACCTGCAATCCCAACAAAATGTGTGAGTGTACCCTTTTCACCACATCTTTGACAACACCAGTTGTTGCCTGTTTTCTTAATAAAAGACATTCTAATTGGGGTAAAATGAAATCTGATGAAATGATTTGCATGTCTCTTATAACTATGGATGTTGAACACTTTTTCATATACCTGCTGGTTGCTTGTAGATCCTCTTGGGTAAAGTGTCTGTTAATTTGCTTGACCCATTTAATGATTGGGTTATTAGTGTTCTTGGTGTAAAGATTTTCGAGCATTTTGTACGTTCTGCAGATTAGTGCTGTATCTGAAGTGTGCCAAAGATTTTCTCCCACTCTGAAGGCTCTCTCTTCACATTGCTGATTGTTTCCTTTGCTGAGAAAAGGCTTTTTAGTTTGACTCTATCCAAATCATTGATTCCTGCTTTTATTTCTTGCTTTGGGAGTCATGTTAAGGAAATCTGGTCCGAGGCCAACATGACAGAGATTTGGATCTATTTTCTCTTATATTAGGTACAGGATCTCTGGTCTAATTCCTAGGTCCCTGATCCATTTTGAGTTGAGTTTTGTACAGGGTGAGAGATATGGGTTTAGTTTCATTTTGCTGCATATCGATTTCCAATTTTCCCAGCACCATTTGTTGAAGAGGCTATCTTTTCTCCATCGTATGTTTTTGGCTCTTTAGTCCAGTATGAGTTACCTGTATTCATGTGGGTTTGTCTCTGTGTCCTCTATTCTGTACCATTGATCTACCTGTCTTTTTTGGTGCCAATACCATGCTGTTTTTGCTACTATTGCTCTGTAGCATATTTGAAGGTCCAGTATTTTGATACCCCCTGCTTCACTTTTCTTGCTAAGAATTGCTTTAGTTATTCTATGTCTCTTATTCCTCCAAATGAAATTCATGATTGCTTGTTCTATTTCTGTGAGATTCAACATTGGGTCTTTAATTGAAATTGCATTGAATTTGTATAGTGCTTTTGGTAGTATGGGCATTTTGACAATATTAATTCTGTCTATCCAAGAAAATAGGAGATGTTTCCATATTCTCAGACTTTCTTTAATTTCTTTCTTTGGTGTTCTGTGGTTCTCCTTGTAGAGGTCTTTCACCTCTTCTGTTGGATTGATTCCCTAGTATTTTATTTTTCTTGAGGATATTGTGAATCATATAGTTTTCCTAATTTTTCTCTCAGAGGATGCATCCCTTATGAATAAAAATGCATAATATTTATGAGCATGAATTTTATATCCTGCTACTTTACTGATTTCATTTATGAGTTCCAGAAGTTTTCTGGTGGAATTTTTAGGGATTTCTAAATAGAGAATCATGTCATCAGCAAATAGGGATTGTTTGAGCTCTTATTTTCCTATTCATATTCCTCTAAATTCTTTGGTCTGTCTAATTGCTCTGCCTAGAGTTTCAAGGACAATGTTAAACAGAAGTGGAGAAAGAGGGCATCCCTGCCTTGTCCCATTTCTCAGGGGGAATGCTTTCAATTTTTCTCCATTTACAATGATGTTAGCTGTGGGCTTAGCATAGATAGCCTTTACAATGTTAAGGAACATTCCTACTATCCCTATTATTTCTAGCGTTTTGAGCATGAAGGGGTGCTGTATTTTCACAAATCCTTTTTTGATATCTATTGAAATAATCATGTGGTTCTTGACTGTAAGTCTGTTGATGTGGAAATACATTTATTGATTTCTGGATGTTGAACCAACCTTGCATCCCCGGGATGAAAACCACTTGATAATGAGGAACTATGCTTTTAATATGCTTTTGTATGTGATTTGCTAAAAAAATTTTAAGAATTTTTGCATCTATGTTCATTAGGGATATTGATCTGAAATTTTCTTTCCTCGATGTGTCCTCCCCTGGTATTGGTATCAGGGTGATGTTAGATCATAGAATGAGTTTGGAAGGGTTCCCTCTTCCTCTATTTCATAGAATCCTTTGAGGAGTATTGGAATGAGCTCTTCTTTGAAGGTCTTGTAGAACTTGGCTGAGAATCCATCTGGTCCTGGACTTTTCTTTGTTGGTAGGCTTTTGATGACTTCTTCTGTTTCATTGCTTGAAATTGTTCTTTTTAAGTTGTGTCTGTCCCCCAGATTCAGAATTTTCTCTCTCCTTCTCTGTGTTAGTGTGGCTAAGGGTTTGTCAATTTTGTATATTTATTCAAAGAATCAACTTTTTGCTTTGTCGATTTTTTCAAATTTTTTCTTTTGTTTCAATTTCATTGATTTCAGCTCTGATTTTAATTATTTCCTGTCTTCTACTACTTTTGGTGATGATCTGTTCCTCTTTTTCTAGGGCTTTGAGCTGTAATGTGAGTTCATTGATTTGTTGACTTTTCATTATTTTATTGAATGCACTCCATGCAATGAATTTTCCTCTTAGCACTACTTTAATAGTATCCCAGAGATTCTGATATGTTGTACCTCTGTTCTTGTTGACCTCTAAGAATTTTTTTATTTTCCCCCCTAATGTCTTCTGTTATCCATGCATCATTCAATAGCATACTATTTAATCTCCAGGTTTTGGAGTAGTTTCTGTTTTTAACTTTATCATTGATTTCTAATTTCATTCCATTATGATCTGATAGAATACAAGGTAGTATCTCTATCTTTGTATTTGCTCAGAGCAGCGTTGTGGCATAACATATAGCCTATTTTACAGATGGATCCTTAATGTGCTGAGAAGAATGTGTATTTGCTTTTTGATGGAAGGAATATTCTATATATGTCTGTTAAGTCTAAATTAGCGATTGTGTCATTGAGTTCTTTGGATTCTTTGTTCAATTTTATCGTGGAAGATCTGTCCAAGAGTGAGAGAGGACTGTTAAAGTCCCCAGCATTATTTTGTTTTGGTCTATTTGGTTCCTGGAATTAGAAGGATCTGACTGACATGCATGGATGCTCCCTTGTTTGGTCCATAAATATTTATGATTTTTATGTCTTGGTGATTTATGCCTTCTTTAAGTAGTATGAAATGTCCTTCTTTATCCCTCCTAACTTTGGCTTGAAGTCTGCTTCATCTGAAATGAGGATGGAAGCCCCTGCTTTTTTACTAAGCCCATGAGCATGGTATGTTTTTTCCCAATCTTTCATCTTTAGTCTGTGGGAACATTTTTCTATGAGATGAGTCTCTTGAAGGCAGCATATTGTTGGGTCTTTCTTTTAATCCAATCTGCCAGTCTATGCCTTTTGATTCATGAGTTTAGACCATGTACATTTAGGGGTATTATTGAGATATGACTTGTATTCCTGGTCATTTTGACTCATTTCAATTTTAATCTTACTTGGTTTTTCCTTTAATTGGATGTTCCTTTAGGGAAATTCTTCCCTGTGCTGACTTACATTGTTGTTTCTCATTTCTTCCTCTTGGAATATTTTTCTGAGGATTTTCTGTAGGGCAGGCTTTCTATTTGTGCATTCTTTTAGCTTGTGTTTATCATGGAATGATTTTATTTCATCTTTAAATCTGAAGGTAAGTTTTGCTGGGTATAAGATTCCCGGTTGGCATCCATTTTCTTTCAATGCTTGGAATATGGTGTTCCAGGTCCTTCTTGCTTTTAGGGTCTTGGCTGAGAAATATGCTGTTCATATTGGTTTCCCCCTATTTGTAATCTGATGTTTTTCTCTTGCAGCCTTTAAAATTCTATGTTTTGTATGTTAGGTATTTTCATTATAATGTGCCTTGGTGTGGATCTGTTATGATTTTGTGCATTTGGTGTCCTATAAGCCTCTTGAATTTGATTTTCCATTTCATTCATCAGATTTGGGAAATTTTCTGATCTTATTTCATTGAACAGATTATTCATTCCTTTGGTTTGTGTCTCTGTGCCTTCCTCAATCCCAATAACTCTTAAATTTGGTCTTTTCATGATGTCCCATAACTCTTGGACGTTCTGTTCATGATCTCTTACCCTTCTCTCTCTGGTTTAGTTTGTTTTCAAGATTAAATATTTTGTCTTCATTGTCTGAGGTTCTGTCTTCCAAGTGATTTAGCCTTTTGTTTAAGCTTTCTATTGAATTTTTAATTTCGTTTATTATAACCTTCATTTCAAGGATTTCTTCTTGTTTTTTTCAGAATCTCTATCTCTTTATTGAAATGATCTTTTGCTTCCTGCAGTTGCTCTTTTAGCATTGACTGCATTTGCTCTCTTGAGTCCTCATTTGCTTCTCAGATCATTTTAATTATGTACAACTCCCTTTCTGACAATGCTTCTGCCATGTTGTCATTGGGTTCTTTTGGCATATTATCTGGGTTTGTTTGGGACATTTTCTTCCCATGTTTTCTCATGTTGCCACTGTATCTTCCCCTCTTTTAGTCCAAATCCTAAGTACTACAGTTTTCCCTTGAAGACTTATAGGGTTCCTGCCTATTTTCAATACCTCTCCTTGAATTGAGACATCAATGTTGGCAGCACACCATATAAAGCATATGTGTCCTTAATCTAAATAGTCCCTATTAAGATATTAAGAGTTATGTCTTATTAAACAGAGATAAGTTCAAATTTTTATCTACAGCACAATGAGTAATGTTGCAATAAGATTGCAAGTCCTAAATTTGGATAGGGAGAATGAGGAGGGGTATAGGACAAAACATTAATGGGATAGGAAGTGAGTCTCTAGATATACTATGTCATATGAATACTGGAAGTGTAATTAAAAGAAACAGGTTTTTATGTCTCTTGGAAAAAGAGATTCTCCAAGGAAATGGATATATAAGAGGGAGATAGTGATAAGCATATTAATAAAAGAAAAAAGGTAGGAATATCATGGGTATATTAGGAATAATCACAGTGTTACAATTAATTTAGAAATGCTCTGCGATAAAAATATACTGTATAGTTCAAACCTCCTATTTTTCAAAGACCTGATGTTTGAGAGGTGCTTGATCAAGCAGTGAACCAAGAAGGGAGCTGTCCCATTACCTCCAGATTGGGAATGATCAATGCTTCTGGGTAGAGGCAGCCTGGTGTTGACAGATGATCAGATGCAGCACAGGTGCTAGACACTGGGCAAGGATGTGGGCCTGGGTACTAGATCCAGTTGGCCTGAGGGCACAGAACTGTGCTCAGTGCTGGAAACCCTGGACTTGATGGCCCAGGCAGGCCTGAACTCTGTGCTGGGGGCTCAGACACTCTCAGATGATTGCTCTCTCCTAGGGAAGCTGTAAAACATCACAGAAGGGCCTAAGATCCCTGATGGAGCTGGGGATTCTGGCCATCTCAGGCGGGAGCTCTCTCCAGGAGATGCCACAAAATGGCCCCAGAAGAGTGGAGCTCCGCTCTGGGGATTCAGGTAGCCACAGGCAGTCTCTCTCTCCTGGGGAAGCTGTAAAATGGCACCAAAGGGCCAAAGATACCTGGTGGGGCTGGGGATTCTGGCCACCTCAGGACTCAGTGGAGTTTTGATTTGAATTTTCCTGAGTGCTAAAATGCTGAATATTTTTTTCACATATTTATTGACCATTTCTATTTCTTTTTTTTTTTTTATAAAATGCATTCTTAGTTCATTGGCCCATTATTTTACTGGGTATGGGAGGGGTTTTGTTAAGGTTTTTTAGTTCTTCATATATTCTGTATATTAATCCTCTGCTAGGAGAGTACCAGGAACTTTTTTCTCCCATTCTGTATGCTCTTTTCACAGTCTTAATTATTCTTTTTTTTATTTTTTATTTTTGCTGTGCAGAAAATTTTTAACTCAATGTCATCCCACTTGCTGATTCTTGGTTTTATTTCTTGAGCTATAGTGGTCTTACTGAGGAAGTTCTTACCCATGCCAGTCTGTTGGAGTGTTGTTTTTTCTCTAATCTAACAGCTCCACTCTTACTGGTTTGATTTGTTGGTCTTCAATGCACTTTGAGATGATTTTGTGTATACAGGGTCAGAAATAGCCATCAAGTTTTACTCTTCTGCATATGGAAATCCAGTTTTCCCAACATAATTTGTTAAAAAGCTTGTCCTTTCTCCAGTAAAAAATTCTGACATCTTGTTCCAGGATGCAATGACTGTAACCATGTGCATTTGTCTCTGCCTTTGATTCTTTTCCTTTGGTCTTCATGTTTGGTTTGGTGCCAGTACCATGCTGGTTTTGTTGCTAGAGCTCTGTAGCATAAGTTGAGATCAGTCACTGTGATGCCTCCAGCATTGTTCTCATTGGTCAGTGTTGCTGGTAGCTCTTCTAGGTCTTTTATTCTTTCCTATGATAGGAATGTATTTTTTCAATCTTTTGAAGATTGTCACTGGTGTTTTGATGGAGATCACATTGACTCTGTATATCACTTTTGAAAACATGGCCTTTCTAACATTATTAACTCTGCCTATCAAAGAACACTGCGGTTCATTCCTTCTTCTAGTATCTTCCTCTCTCACCATTGTTCCATAAGTTTGGTTACACATCTCTTTAACCTCTTTGGAAGGATTTATTTTTAGAGTTTTTTTTAGGATAATATGTATGGTATTTACCCTCTTCTTTTTCAGGGGATTCATTATTGATATCTACAAATGATATAGAATTTTGTATGTTGATCTAGTACCTTTCTTTTTCTGGAATTTTTCAGTTCCAGATTTCTTCTAGTGGAGTGTATTCATTCGTATATAGGATCATATTATCTGCAAACTGATCGTTTGACTTCTTTCCTTCCTACTGGTATCCTTTTGTATCCTCCTCTTGCCTCGATGCTGTGGCTAAAATTTCATGTGCTGCTTCAAAAAGGAACAGAGAGAGTAGGCATCCTTGTCTTGTTCCTAATTTAGAGGAAATGTTTTCAGTTTTCTCCTGCTTGGTGTGATGTTGGCTTTGGGTTTGTCATATGTAACCTTCATGATGTTGAGATCAGTTTCTATTGAGCTTAATTTTTTCAGAATTTTTATTATGAAATGTCACTAAAATTTTCCAGGGCTTGTCCTGCATCTATTGAGATGATTATATAGTTTTTTCTTAATTCTACTCATATGGTGAATTATATTTCTTTATTTGCATATGTTAGCCATTTTGCACCCTGGTAGGAAACCAAGTTCATCATGATTTACAATCTTCTTAATGTGTTTTTGAATATGATGTGCTAATATTTTAAGAAGTATTTTTGGAACCATGTTCTCAGTCAGAATTCTGTACAGTTTTCTTTGTGTAATTTGTCCGTATGTGTTTTTAGTAGCAATGTTATAGCAGCACCATTAAATGACATTTGAGGAAATTTCCTTTTCTTTCTGTTTCATGGAGCAATTGGGGAAACAATCAAATTTGCTTTAAAAGTGTGTGGTAGAACTCAGCTCAATTTACATCTGGTCCTCCATTTTTTTTCTGTTTTAGATGACTTAAAAAAAATTATATTTTATCCCAGTGGTGCACACCTATAATCCCAGAAGCTTGGGAGGCTGAGGCAGGAGGATGGCAGGTTCAAAGACAGCCTTCACAACTCAGAGAGACCCTGTCTCAAGTAAAATATGAAAAAGGGCTGGGGATGTGGCTCAGGGTTAAGTGCCCCTGGGTTCAATCCCCAATATAAAAAAATCATTTTTCTTAGTGGCTCAAAATTATCTTAGTGTGTTCCCCATGACATATCCATGTATGTGCATAACAAGTGATGAGTCTAATTTCTCAGTGCCTCAGTTTTCAATATTCTCCTCCCTTCCTGCAAGCCTCTACTGTGTCCATCTCCTTTCTCTTTTTCTAAGATCCCCTTTTCTTCATACCATCCTTCTTTCAATCTTTCACATAGGAGAGGAAATACTTGACCCTTTATTTTCTGAGTCTGCATAATTTTACTCAGGATCATGTCATCCAGGTTCATTCATTTCCCATAAATGACATAATTCTATTCTTTATGGCTGAGGAGAATGAGAACACTGGTGAAGAGATTTCCTGGGACTGTCCCCTAACAGCACACAGAAGCTCCCATGTTCAATCCCAGCTTTAGGACCCCCCCACACACACACTAATTCTGTATCTGAGGACACAGAGGCACTTACCAAGGTGGCTGAGACTGTGAGGTGTCCATGCAGGTGAGAAAAACTGAAACAGTGGTAAGTTTTAAGGAAAGAAGTTATTTAAGTCATGTCTCTCCAGGCTCATAATTTTGATGTCTTGGAAAGATGACAAGATCCCCCTGGAAAGCACAGAACTGTGGCTTCCCCAGTGAAGCATGTCAACTCTCTCTCTTAACTGTACTTTCTTCTCTGGCTGATAACAGCAGTCCTGGGAGAGCTGGGCTCCAAACTTTTTTCTAAGTTCCCTGAGCACACCTGGAAAGGCATCTTTATTGGGATCATGTCCCCATCATGTTGACAACTCCAATTACTCTCATTCTGATCCTAAGATCAAAGTGGTTTAAATCAATTCCACAATTGATAATCCCTCTAATTTTGGGTGAGGGATTTCTGGTGCCCCATGCTATTTTCCAGTGGCTGAGAATCCTCTCCCATAGCTTTTGATGGACACCTCAACCCGAGTTGATTTGTACATGGAGCACCCATTTCAAACTGACAATTTTGTGTTTCCAAGCTGAGTAAAATATTAAAAATCATCTAATATTAAATGGAAAATAGAAAAGTAGAGGCAAAACTGTAAGTCCCACGATGAGAAATCACAGTCTGATTCCATATATTCAGAGCTGAAGCACAGCGTGAGCTGGGAGTCCAATGTTAGGAACCTGCATCATCAGTCCTCCTTCTCACTAATGGAGGTGGGAGGGAGGCCTGCACATTCTCTGAGAGAAACCATGTAAAATTTGGTTCAGTCTTCTGGGTCCTTTATAAATTATATAAAGCATTAAATGGAGCCCTGTTAACTGGAGTCAAAAGAATATATAATCATTTAAAACAGACCCACTGAGGTGTCAGGTGCTGGAATCAGAAGATTTTTTTTATCACCACCATTATCAATATGTGAGGGGATAATATAGGTTTGACAGCAAGTGAAAAATTATTTCTAGAGAATCAGACACTTGTACTAAATGGAAAAAAAATAAAAACTGTAACATCTGTAGGCTAAAATTCCACATGGATGGGACTGGGGAGGCTGGAAAAATACAGAAGAGTCACAGTCAGTTCTAAAGCATGAGACCTCCAAAGCTGCAAGAGAGAAAAATATAAAATAAGTTGATAAATCATTCTAGCTTATGGCCACTTAGGCAAGATTCATCTGGGAATCAGTTTCACAAGAATCTCTGGGGAGAAGGTATCAGGCTTTTCATTTCTAGAAACTTTCGGGGAGATTCTCAGATGTAGTGACTAGAATAGAGTAAATGTTAATGAACTGAGCTCTGGAGTGTATCAGATTGCATTTGGATTTTTGGCTTTTATGTATTTATAGAGTCTTGAAAATATTTTAACCTGTCAGAGCCTCTCTTTACTCATTTGTAAGATTGGTCTGCTGCCCCTTGCTTCCCAAGGTTATGATGAGAAATAAATGAAACCAAAGGTAATAGTGTTCCCTGAGCCAGGGAATACCATGGTTCTTGCTGGGGTTATCAGTCTGTTACCTGTTAGACTAGATTTTTGTCTCTTCAATTTAGCTTTATGTGTAAAATGTAAGTTGATTATGGGGTTCAGAGTTGATCCCATGAAAAAGTCCACTGAAGTTTTGCCCACATCCACCCCATTCCATCTAGTCTCCTCCAACTGCCCATTGTGAGAATCAGTTTTAGTTTGTTTAAAGGTGTCTTTCTATTGTTTTTTGTTCTAGTAGGTGGCAAGAATGGTTATATGTTCTTTTGTCCCTTCCTTTCTTAACCAAAAGAGTGCTGTTATATATCCTCTCTGCCCCTTTTTTTTTACTTGATAAGACAACCTGGAAATAACTCCACATCTGCAAAGATCTTAACATTCCATTGTGAGGATAGGCCACAGTTTATTGGAACTGACTTGAATGGTAGACATTTTGGGTATTTCAGAGCTTCATTTTTTTAAGAACTGTGCTATAGCAAATAGCTTTGGAACTCTCGTTTATAGCCTTACAAGGGCATCTTCAGGGCTCATTCCTACCAGAAATAATGCTTATACGATGCCTAAAAGTTAAAAGAAGTCGTGTATCATATTAAGGGCAAATAACTGAGTCCAGGTTATGATGTAAAAATCACACTCTAAAATGCCTTCCTCCAGTGCCTACCTAGTAGCATCCTCTACCTCCTCATTTACTCAGATTTTGAGCTGAGGTTGCCAAGATGAGTTTATATGGGACAGACAGCTTCGGCTCATCTGTCAGTGAACTAGTAATCTTGGTGTTGCATCTGGAGTCTGAAAGCACCTGTCTTGCAGTAGGCAGGGAGGGAGTCCCCAGAGGAAAAGAAAAATACTTCCTCCATTTTCAGAGAATGGTGAACAGGACACAGCTGAAAGAAAACGTTGTGTAGTTCTCATTTTCCATGTTCGGTTGAATCTTGTTTTGTGTTTTCCCATTCTTGCAAACTAATATAGGTTCCCTCACATTTGCCCTAAATAGGTATGGAGTGGCATAGAACGAAGAGATATCCCAACACATTCTAATATTGTATGTGACTGGAGAAAAGTTAAAACATTTATTTTTTTGTCTGTCTGCTAAAAAAATTTCCAGACTAATGTCACCCCAACATCAATGAATATGTCTAACAGTTTTGATTTCTAAATTCCTTCCTAGTTCATGAGAAAAAAATGTGGAATATGAACTGGGACTTTTTTAAGAAGAAATCAATCATGGGAGGGTAGATGAGAACTCTGATGGAAGAAGGAAAGAAAATGAGGAGAAGAGGAAAATGAGCTAAATAATTTCTCATTAAAGTTTTCTTTTTCATTTTTACCTCTCAAGGAGAGAGGTAAAACCACCTGCTTTCAGAGGAAGTCAGTTTTCTCTTCACTGTGATGATTTTTGTTCCCATGAATATATACATCAAGCTTTCTCCACTACAGTCCATATGATCACCACTGTCACCAAAGTTATTCTTGAATATTTAGTAGAATTATTGCCATTATTAAAGAGAAAAGCCACCATGAAAGTTTCATAAGCCACACCCAAGCTTTGAGATCATTCTCCAGCTACAGCAGAGTCTAGCCTAACCATGAGCACGTGATGTGGAAGTTCTTCCATTGACTAAAGGGACAACTTCTTTCCAGTTAAATTTGGCCAAGAAATGCCAGGGAAGCTCCTGAGTGGCCCTTGTTGTGTCTAGCTTACCAAACAATCATGTGAGGACATAGAAGAACTTGAGCTCATTAGAATTGAGAACAGTCTTATTTCGTTTTCGTTTTTTAATTTTTTTTTATTTTTGATTCATGTAATTTTGATCCATTGAACACAAATGGAGTACAGCTATTGTTTCTCTGGTTGTACACAAAGTAGAGTCACACCATCTGTGCATTCATACATGTACACAGGGCAATGATGTCGTCTCATTCTGTTATTATTCTTGCCAACTCCACTCCAACCCCACCCCTCCCTTCCCTCTATACCCAAAATACTAATAACCCAATCAATAATTGGTCCAAGGAAATGAGGAGACACTTTACAGAAGATCACTCTCATCTTAACAGTGAAACAACTGAGAGGATTTTTCAGTGAAATTCATAGACTCCAGCTATTAAAGCATACACACACATACATGAAATTATACATGAATTTACATGCATATATATGTGATAGAAATATATATATGCACATGAGTATGTTTTGCATTCTGTCAATAAACATGAACATATAAGTTTGAAAAAAACTGCATGACCTAACATATCTGAAAGATATTTACATAATGAATTGGAGATAAGGGTTCATTTATATTTAATCAAACAATATAAAAATGAAAAATAATAAAAAGAAAAATATAGCTAGAAAATTTATGAGAATATGTAAATCTTCATCAAGTACAATAGAAATATCATAGTGCTTAAAACTTCCTCATTTCTGCATCTTCTCACTTAAGTCATCAAGGAAAGCCAAATCTGTACTGCTATCATCCCACCCTATTTAGAAAGACTATCACAAAAGAGAAAAAAAATCATGATCAGTTCCTTTCTTCTGTGGTTAGTACCAGTCACATCTAATGCTCAGAAGTTGATCAACTCATTGGGCAGGGTCATGCCATTAGAAAGATCGAGAAACATTGTGGAACCCTCAGAAACTAGCAAAGGTTTACTGTTCCTCTTATCAGCAAGTCTGTGTATCACAATATTAGCCAGAATTTAGTTACTTGAGTGTGTATCAATGTACCTCTTTATATGGATTATGTTGATTTATTCCAACCAGAACATTGTCAGATAAAAAAGTACAGTCCTCTGTTTTTACATCTAACATGGTAGAAATTGGGTGGCATGCGTCATCATGCCTGGCAGGGTGGGATTTTTAAGAAACCATCTCAGATCATTTTCTCTCCAAGAATGAATGTTGTAAAAGTGTTCTGGACCGCATGTTACTTAGTGTTTATGGAATTGGTACTTATCGAACAGAGGGATAAATAGTTGTTATTTGAAGTATGAGTATGCTTGTGGATATCAGGTACTGGTTCCCTCTCTAAGCATTTTGATACGTTGCTCCCAAAGAGCACGAAATATGTAAGATGAACTTGTTTGACCCACTACTTGGAAAATATCACAGGTAAATATACTCAAAAAACAAGGTTGTGGCATGTCGTTAATTCTCAGTAGAAATGGAGATGTGTTCATTGTTGATGGCCAGTCCTAAGGCAGGTTATGGTGGAAGCTAGAAAAAAACCTGAGCCTATTCTGTTTGTTTTAATTAATAGACTTAATTTTTCCTTAAAAATAGTTGCATATTTATAAAATATGTAGCACTAGTAGTGAGTTCACGTAAGCCTTTTCCCCACATTCTTTCCTCAATTTCGTACATCTCAATTTACTATGGTGCATTTGACATAATAATAGAATCAGTGCAATTGTATTTTGGTGTACTATTATTTATTAAATGACTTTTGTGCAGTTATTTAGATTTTGAGACAAGATAATGTTGAGCTTTAGCATTATGACATCCTACAGTATAGATTCACAACCACTGAAGATCCCCAATGTTTACCTTCTCACTGCATCCCACTCCCCCTGACTTCCTGGAAACATTTAATCTTTTTACTATTTATTGTTTTTACTTTTCCTGAATATCATATTCTTGACATCACAGAGATGTGACATTTTCAGACTAGCTATTTCCCAAAGCAATATGATTCCAGGTGCCTCCCTGTCTTTTCTTGTTAGCCCATTTCTCATCCATTGCTGGATGACCCTCCGTGGAATGACTGAGTCAGTGCTTCCATTACTAATAGGTAAATAACTACTGAGGTCCTCTCAGTTGCTTCCTGTTCATGTCAGTCACAAATGAAGAAGGTCTCAGCAATTGCATGTAAGATTTTTGTGGGCATAAGTTTCAACTCCACTGAATTGATAAATAGTAATGTGATGCCAGGCCATAAGTATGAGTCTCTTCAGTTTGGTAGGACTCTTCCAAGCCATCATCCATGGTGGCTGTACAGTTTTGTGATCTCAGCAGCAATTTATGGGGGATCCAGGTGGTGATCTTCCTTGTCAGCACTTGGGGTTCTCAGGGATTGTACTTTGTCAATTCCTACACGTGTGTTCAATTTGTAATTCCCTAGTGCTATGTGATGTTGAGCATGTTTTCCTATGCTTACTGGCCATTTGCATGTCTTGTTTGTTGGGTGCATTATTTCCTTTCATTCATTTCTTTTGTGGGGGGAGGAGTACCAGGGATTGAATTCAGGAGCACTCAACCACTGAGTCCATCCCTATGTATTTTTTAAATTTTTCATTTAGAGATAGGTTCTCATTGAGTTTCCTTGCACGTTGCCATTTCTGAGGCTGGCTTTGAACTTGTGGTCCTCCTTTCAGAGCCTCCCAAACCCTGGAGATTACAGGTGCATGCCATTGTGCTGGACCACTCATTCATTTTTAAAAACAAGTTTATTCAGATAAAACTGATATGCAATTAAGTGCAAATAATTAGTGAACAGTTTACTAAGTTTTGACAGGAGTACTCACCTATAAAACCACCACCACACTCAAGATAGTGAACATTGAGAGCACACCTAAAAGATGCCTGTTATCTCTTTGTCATTCCCCTCTCAGGTCTCATCCTCCATGCAGGAAA
>JAJEJO010025468.1:0-10129 GCA_020662805.1 Glaucomys volans
CTCAGTGATGGAGACACTGGGCTTGAGAGCCCAGGCTGATCTGAACTCCTCGCTGGGGGTTCAGGCAGTGGCAGGTGGTTGCTCTCTCCTGGGGACACTGTAAGCTATCGCCAAAGGCCCAAAGCTCCCTGCCGGATCACTCCAGACACTGCTGACACTGCTGGCGGCCCCAGGAAGCTGGAAATGGAACCCCTCTGCCAGGGAAGCCACCAAACTCAGAGCAGTTCCACCTCCCCGCCGGAGTCAGTGATCCCAGGGGCTTCGGGCCAACCTCTTCAGGTGTGGCTGGAGGGCCCAGGAAGCCCGAGATGGGCACTCTCCGCCAGATAAGCTGCGGAAGTGGCGCAGAATAGTTTCCACTCCCCGCCAGAGACTGCGTTCCCAGAGTTTCCCGGCTGGTGCTCCCCTGACGCAGCTGTAGGCCCCAGGAAGCTGGTAATGGGCCTTCTCCACCAGTTAAGCTGCCAAAATGGCGTGGGGTAGTTCCATCTCCCCGCCAGAGTCCGAGATCCCAGAGTTTCCCGGACGCCTCTGGATGCCCCAGGTAGCCTGAGATGCTGGGTCTCTGCCTGGGAGGCCACTGGCTGGTGCCGGAGCCGCGGCCAGTGACTCCAAAGCGCTACTGGGGACCCGCACTCACTTGTTGGCTGGCGCAGACCCAGGTCTCTGGCTCCGAAGCAGCTGCAGGGTCTGGCACTCCCGGATGGTAGCTGCCCACGGCGAGCCGAGTCCAGCCCGGCTGACTTCGTTCTGGAGCGGCACCTGGGGACCCCTTATATGTGATTTGAATATAAAATCTCGTTGAGAGCCATATTCCTGCTGTTTGAATCCCGAGCAAGTAGGAATCCACGGAGCAAGTAGGAATGCAGCCTTCCTCTAATCCGCCATCTTGGATCCCCCTACATCTCCTCTAATTTCTTTCTTTTGTGTTCTGTAGTTCTCATTGTAGAGGTCTTTCGCCTCTTTTGTTAGATTGATACACAAGTATTTTATTTTTTTGAGGCTATTGTGAATGGGGTATTTTTCCTCATTTCTCTTTCAGAGGATTCATAACTTATGAATTGGAATGCATGAGATTTACAAGCATTAATTTTTTATCCTGCTACTTTACTGAATTCATTTGAGTTCTAGATGTTTTCTGGTGAAATATTTTGGCTCCTCTAAATATAGAATCATGTCATCAGCAAATAGGGATAGTTTGAGCTCTTTTCCTATTTATAACCCTTTAATTTCCTTGGTCTCATTGCTCTGGCTACAGTTTCAAGGATGATGTTGAATAAAAGTGGTGAAATAGGGCATTCCTGCCTTGTTCCAGTTTTTAGTGGGAATGCTCTCAGCTTATCTCTATTTAGAATGATGTTGGCCATGGGCTTGGCATAGATAACCTTTACAATGTTAAGGAACATTCTTACTATCTCTATTTTTTCTAGTGTTTTGAGCATGAATGGATGCTGTATGTTATTGAATTCTTTTTCTGCATCTATTGAAATAATCATGTGATTCTTAACTTTAAGTCTGTTGATGTGGTGAATTACGTTTATTGATTTCTGGATATTGAACCACTTTTGCACCCTGGGATGAAACCCACTTGATCATGGTGCACTATCTTTTAAATATGTTTTTGTACATGATTTGTAGTGGTCTGAAATTTTCTTTCCTTGATTGTCTTCTCTGGTTTTGGTATCAGGGTGATATTAGCTTCATAGAATGAGTTTGGAAGGGTTCCCTCCTCCTCCATTTCATGAAATACTTTGAGGAGTATTGGAATGAGCTCTTCTTTGAAGGTCTTGTAGAACCTGGCTGTGAATCCATCTGGTCCTGGACTTTTCTTTGTTGGTAGGCTTTTGAATCTGGTCCTGGACTTTTCTTTGTTGGTAGGCTTTTGATGACTTCTTCTATTTAACTGCTTGAAATTAATCTATTTATATTGTGTATGTCCTCAAGATTCAGTTTGGGTGGCTCATATGTCTCTAAAAACCTGTTGATGTCTTCGAGATTTTCTATTTTGTTGGACTATAGATTTTCGAAATAGCTTTTAATGATGTTTTGTATTTCAATAGTGTCTGTTGTGATATTTCCTTTTCATCATAGATTTTAGTAATTTGAGTTTTCTCCCTCCTTTTTGTTAGTGTGGCTAAGAGTATCAATTTTGTTTATTTTCTCACAGAAACAACTTTTTGTTTTGTCAATTTTTTGAATTGTTTCTTTTGTTTCAATTTCATTGATTTCTGCTCTGATTTTAATTATTTTCTGTCCTCTACTACTTTTGGTGATGATCTGCTCTTCTTTTTCTAGGGCTTTGAGCTGTAATATGAAGTTGTTTATTTGTTCACTTTTCCTTCTTTTATTGAATGTGCCCCATTCAATGAATTTTCCTCTTAGTACTGCTTTTATAGTGTCCCAGAGATTTTAATATGTTGTATATTTGTCCTCATTTACCTCTAAGAATTTTTTTTATTTCCCCCCCTGTTGTTTTCTTTTATCCATGTATAATTCAATAGCGTACTATTTAATCTCCATGTTTTGGAGTAGTTTCTGTTTTTTTATTTTATCATTGATTTCTAATTTCATTCCTTTATGATCTGATAGAATACAAGGTAGTATCTCTATCTCTTTGTATTTGCTAAGAGTAGCTTCGTGGCATAACATATGGTCTATTTTAGAGAAGGAACCATGAGCTGCTGAGAAGAAAGTGTATTCTCTTATCAATGGATGGAATATTCTATATATATCTGTTAAGTCTAATCTAAGTCTAATGTTATTGAGTTCTATGGTTTTTTTGTTCAATTTTTGTTTGAAAGATATGTGCAATGGTGAGAGAGGTGTGTTAACGTCACCAGTATTGTTGTGTTGTAATCTATTTGGTTCCTGGAATTGATAAAGATTTGTTTGAGGTACATGGATGCACCATTGTTTGGGGTATAAATGTTTATGATTGTTATGTCTTGCTGATTTATGTTTCCCTAAAGCAGTATGAAATGGCTTTCCTTATCCCTTCTAACTAATTTTGGCTTGAAGTCCACTTTATCTAACATGAGGATGGAAACCCCCGCTTTTTTACTGAGTCCATGTGCATGGTATGTTTTTTCCCATCCTTTTATGCTTAGTCTGTGGGTATATTTTTCTATGAGATGCATCTCTTGAAGGCAGCATATTGTTGGGTCTTTCTTTTTAATCCAATTTGACAGTCTATGGTTTTTGATTGATGAGTTCAAGCCATTAGCATTCAGAATTTTTATTGAGAGATGATTTGTATTCCCAGGCATTTTGGCTTGGTTTTTAACTTGACTTGGTTTCTCCTTTATTGGCTATTCCTTTATGGTAGTTCCTCCCTATGCTGACTTACATTGCTATTTTTCATTTCATCCTCATGGAATACTTTGCTGAGAATGTTCTGTATTGCAGGTTTTCTATTTGTAAATTTTTTTAGCTTTTGATTATCAAGGAAGCATTTTATTTCATCTTCAAATCTGAAGGTATGTTTTTCTGGGTATAAGATTCTTGGTTGGCATCCATTTTCTTTCAGAGCTTGAAATATGTTGTTCCAGGCCCTTCTTGCTTTTAGGGTCTGTTTTGAGAAATCTGCTGATAACTGTATTGGTTTCCCCCTGAATGTAATCTTATTTTTTCCTCTTGCAGACTTTAAAATTCTACCTTTATTTTGTATGATAGGTGTTTTTATTATAATGGGCCTTGGTGTGGATGTGTTGTAATTTTGTATATTTGGTGTCCAGTATGCCTCTTATGTTTGATTTTCCATTTTATTCTTCAGATTTGGGAGATTGTCTGACATTACTTCATTGAATAGATTTTTCACTCCTTTGGTTTGTACCTCTGTGCCTTCCTCAATCTCAATAACTCTTAAATTTGGTCTTTTCATGATATCCCATTATTATTGTAGGTTCTATTTGAGAATTCTATTGATGTAGCATCTAGGTTTGTTTGGGACACTTTCTTCCCTTGTGTTCTCAAGTTGTTCATGTATCTTCCCCTCTAGTAGTGAGAATCTGAGGTATTGCAGTTTCCCCCCTATTGACTTATTGTGTCCTTATAGGTTTCCAATACCTAACCTTGAAGTGAGAGATCAATATTAGCAGCACACAATACAAGCAATATGCTTTCTTAATTCAAACTTTTCCTTTTAAGATATTAACCATATTATCCAGGTAAATTGAGAAAATGAGTTTGATTATTTTCTACTTTTAGCCAATAGGATTGCATTAATGACCATGATTTCTAATGTGGACAAAGAGGATGGGGTGGGGTGTAGGATATACCATTAATAGGACACAAAGTGTGTTTATAGAGATATTATGTCTTAGCAGTTGTGACAGAGGAATTAAAGAAATTGGTTGTTAGCATGAGAAAAGTGTCTCCAAGAGGACAGAGTAGAGGAAAATATAGAAGGTGAGAAATATATTAATAAAATAAAAGTAAGAATAATAGTAGGTATAATAGGAACAATTATAACAATATTACTAATGAAGTAAAAATTATCTACAATAAACTATACTGTACTGTTCAAACCTCATGGTCTTCAGTAGCCTGATGCCTGGGAGGAACTTGATAATGTGGTATCCCAAGAAGGGTGATGTCCCTCCAGGTATGGTGGCCTCCCAGTGGAGTATAATCCCTGTTAGTGGGCAGAGACTCCCCCATGTTTTGATAGATGGTCAACCACTGCCTGGGCACTAGACCATGGGCTGGGGCCAGGCTAAGGTGTGCCTAGGCCTCTGGCCCAGGCCTCCCCAGCATGGAAGTCTCACACATCTATGCTGGGCTGAGCCTGATGGGGCACGGCTGGAGTGGGCTGAGGTCTCTGGGCCGGCCTCCCAAGCCTGGAAGTCTCACAGGGTTCTGCTGGGCTGGGCTGGACCTAGGCCTGTGGGCTAACGCTTCCTGGTGTGGAAGTCTTACCTGGGTGCTCTGGGCAGGGCCTCCCACTGTGGAAGACTCATTGGGTGCTCTCATTTTCATTCTTCTTCATGGCTAAATAATATTGCAGGTGTATCTATGACACATTTTCTTTCCATTCATCTATTGAAGGTCACCTAGGTTGCTTTCATAGCTTAGCTGTTGTGCACTGAGCTGCTGTAACATTGATGTGGCCGTGTCACTATGGTATGCTTATTTTAAGTCCTTTGGGCATATAACAGGGAGTGGGACAGCTGGGTCAAATGGTGGTTCCATTCCAAGTTTTCTCAGGAATCTGCGTACTGCTTCCCAGAATGAATGCACCAGCTTGCAGTCCCACCAGTCATGTAAGAATGTACCCTTTTCCCCACATCCTCACCAACATTTATTCTTACTTGTATTCTTGATAATTATCGTTCTGACTAGAGTGAGATGGAATCTCAGTGTAGTTTTCATTTACATTTCTCTAACTTCTGGAGACATTGAATATTTTTTTCACATATTTGTTGGCCTATTCTCATGTCTTCTTCCAGAAGTGCCTGTTCACTTTCTTCACACATTTATTGATTGGGCTATTTTTCTTTTTCTTTTTTGGTGTTAAGTATTTTGAGTTTATTTATACATTCTGGAAATTAATGCTCTAACTTTGATGTCAGTGACAAAGATTTTCTCCCATTTTGTAGGGAGATGCTTGATAGTTTCCTTTACTGTGAAGATGCCACTCCATTCTTGATTCTTGATTTTACTTCTGTGCTCTAAGAGTCCTGTGGAATTCAGTCCCTAAGTTGACATTGCAGAGAGTTGGTCCTGTCTTTTCTTCTAATAGGCCTAGGTTCTGTGGTCTAATGTCTAGGTTCTTGATTCACTTTGTGTTGAGTTTTGTAAAGGGTGAGAGATAGGGGTTAAATTTCCTCCTGCTATGTAAGTGTTTTCAGTTTTCCTAGCACCATTTGTTGAAGAAGCTATCTTTTCTCCAACATATATTTATGGGGTTGGTGTCTAGTATGAGTCACCTAAATATATATATATATATATATATATATATATATATATATATATATATGGGTTTGTATCTTCTTCAAAAAAAATTTTTTATATCGGAAAACTTACTGATCACTTCCTCTATGCCTTGAATCTTCTGTAATTCAGATTTCCTTTCAATTCTTAGATTTTCAGGGAACTCAGCCACTGAGAAGCATCCCCAGTCATTTATTTGTTTATTTGCTTGTTTGTTTGTTTTTTAATCAAGGTCTTGCTGGATTTTTGAGGCTGGCTTTGAATCTGCAGTCCACCTGCCTCAGCCTCCTGAGTCACTGGGATTATAGGCACCTGCCACTGCACCTGGCAATTCTGACATTCTTCCATTTGTAATTTCCTTTCATTTTCTTGAATTAACTTTTTGAACTCTTGGGAATTTATGCTTCTGTATGCCCAGAAATTTACATCTAATTTATCTCCAGAGGGATATCTAGTTATTGAAACCCTTTCACAATCTCAATGTGGAGGTTATTCTTTTATTTCAGAGGAAACCATGCAATGTCATTTTATTGAGTGTAGCTAAATGTATGCTTGATTCTACTTAGGTTTCTACTAGTAATGGGACAGAGAACAAGCTTCTGCATAAATATCACAGGATGAAGGATGAAACCTGTATGAGGAACCAGGGAATAGACACAATTAAATATCAGAAACAGGAAAAGAAATGCCTGGAGAATACTGAAATTTTAACAGAAAAGAATGGTGACTTTCCAAGGACATACAAACCAAATGAGAAAACACTCACAGAAGCATTCCAGGATAGCGATAAGTTTAATATTTGGAAAGCTGAGAATACAGTGCACCATCTTACACTGGAGAGTGAGAAACAAAACACAGGAAGACTGGACACGGAAGTTAAATCACACTCTGCCAGACCACCTGCTGCTCCACCCTATCATGATGAAAGTCAGACACCAAAAAGAAATCTAGAATTTTCCTTCCAGCGAGCAAGAGATAAGGACTTTACTTCACCAGAAGAAAATAATATTGTTGTATCTAACCTGAAAATTGGTAATGAGATTCCTTCCCAACAAGTTCCAAAGTCTGACATAAAAACCAGTGAAAATAAGCTGTTTCAGACAAGAGATACTGTCAGCAAAGGCGTTTACTTTTTCTCTGCAGAAAAAGTAAGCACACCTGTAGAACAAGGAAAGTGCCAGTGGAAGGTCATGACACGCAGGTATCAAGACAAAGAAAGAGAAAGGAGTGACCACCTCAGGAAGCAGGACTCTTCTGGAGAGAAAATATTATCCAAACTACAAAGTGAAAACACACTGCTTAAAGATCAGTTGCATGACCGTCACAACAAAGTTGATGATAAAAAGGATGGAGTTGTTGAGAACCATGCCAACTTTTATGAAATTAAAAGAATAATTGAAACTCAGAATGCCAGACTTGACAATGCATATATGGCATTAATCAAAGAAAATAATTATTTCAAAGAACACCTGGATCAAGAAGGAAAGGATAAAGCAGAGAAAGTAAGTATCAAGCAAGGTAACTGTACAAAGTGTGAAATACTCAAAATGGCATTTGATAATGGCTAAATGTTGAGTCTTGAATATAAAAATTCATATATTATAAATGTGTTTTCTGTATCAACACAGAAATATAAAGTGATTTCCAGCAAATATAACTTAGAGCTCATTCCCAACACAAATAAATGGTCTTTGTTTGAAGTGACAAGTCCTCCAAATTCCATGCTCTGATTCTTACACATTGTATAAAATAACTTTGTTACCAATGTGTACAGTTATGTGTTAATTAAACACAAAAGACTTAGATGAAGTGGATTTTAATATTTTAAAAAGGATTACCTTTAAAACTTGGACCTGACAGATCCCTCAATTTAAGATATTGTGTTTCTTATAAAGATTTAAGAAGTTGAAGCAGATTTTGAGTGGATATATATATATATATATGCTTACATTAGTAATATTGTCTCAATAATGCTGAAACAATGTCTAATTTTAGTGCTGTTAATTGAACTCAAAGCTTTGAACATGCTAAACACATGCACTACCAATGAGCTACATCCCATCACTGAATAATAATTTTTTTTTCTGGTACTGGGGATTGAACCCAGGGGCACTCGCCCACTGAGCCACATCCCCAGCCCTATTTTGTATTTTATTTAGAGACAGGGTCTCACTGAGTTGCTTAGGGTCTCGATAAATTGCTAAGGCTGGCTTTGAACTTACGATCCTCCTGCCTCAGCCTCCCAAGTGCTGGAATTACAAGCATGCAACACCATGCCCAGCACTGAATAATAATTTTAATGTTTTCATGTTGCCATACTTTAAGACCATGATGAAAAAGATAAGTGGAAATGCTTAATCTAGTTTCAATTAAGTTAGTCATTTGACAGTTCATTCCAGACTTCCCAGCTAAACTGAAATGTAGATGCTTTACTTTGTAATAGATTTTCTTCACTATCATTTTACATAGTTCTTGTTGCTAAGTTTATTTTTATTCATGTCAATTCAACTTAAATCTGAAAATAACTGTACTGATATTTTTTATCTTCACGACCTCTCAACCTCTTTAAATGCATCTATTTTTCATTAACATAACTTGGGACAAATGCGATAAATTGCAGCAAAACCATAGTTGATTTAATCTGTAATTTATTGAATATATCCATGATAACTTGCTCATAGTCTTCTTTTCAAGGCTCAATTGCCATTCTGAACTTATATAGCCTCTTTCCCTATAAAGATAATTGTAGCCATCTATACTTCATTGATTGGGCACTGAACCCTCATTTTCAGGCTAATGAGGGTGGCAGGATTCATATACAGCAGGAGTGGTGTAAGGACCGGTGCAATTTCTAGGAAGTGAGGACAGGACAGGTAGTGAGGTGGAGGCCTGGTTACCTAGGGTCTCCTTTATTCTCCATGGAGGCATATTGTAATTACTTTGACAAAGGTTTGAATATGTGAGGATTTCAGGTATTAATTTGAGCCTTTATTAAGGGACAATAACCTCAGTATAATTCACCACCACCAGTGAGACTTGTGTAATCATTTCTTTTGGAGAATTCAGTAGGTTGTTAAGCATTGCAACTATATCAATGGCAGCACATAGAGATAGAGGGCTGGATCTACTGAAATGTGATATTGTTGAGGCCGGAGTGCAGAACCCTCTGATTCCTTAATGCAATTCAGAAATAAGCAGAGTGTACACACATGTGAAAAGAGAATGCCCTGGTGTGTGTGGTGATATTTTTTCAGAATAAATATCATCACAAAACATTATTAGTATATTTTCAAAATGAGCTGATTAACAAAATCAGTAACAGAAATATTTCATCAGGTAGTTATGGAAAATCTTGAGAAACAAATGGCTGGTACCCTGAAATTACAATCTGTGGTGGACTCTTCACTAGAACATAAGCAAAATTTGCACACGAATTTAGAAGTTACAAGACAGGATTTACAGGAGACACGAGGACAAATCACAAGTCACGTACGTACAAAATTGAACCTGTCAACTGTAAATCTATACCTGTTAAATAATAAAATTGTTCTGGGATACTAATTTCAGTGAACAGCATTCTTCATATTGTCAATATAATCACTTTTATTGCAATTTTGTGATCTTCATACTGCACTTATTTCTTAAACTCAAAATTTTATTTTGAATTTTTTCCTTCTAATGTCATACATTTTTCCTTAAAATATCTACCCTGAGGAAAGCTGAGACTTTTTCTGAAACTCAGCAGTTTTTAATGCTATCTTTATTGCCATGGTGAGTCAAGGAAAATTAAATGAGAGGTACCATTGATAGAATATTTCAGGGAATTGTGTTATTTCTTATCTTCATTTTTGTGCATGCATACAGAATTTGCATGTAATTACAAAATGAATTTTTTTAAAAATTTGTGCAGAAAGGCTTATATGCTTGTCTCAAAGAGTGTGTGTGTGTGTGTGTATATATATATATATATATGTTATATATATATGTGTGTGTGTGTGTTTTAGATTATTTTTTAATTATTGGAAAAATTAGGCTTTTCCTGGATTTTTTTCTTTCATTTTAGACATATTATAAAAGCATATAAATATTTGTATTGTGTCTGGTACTGATATCCAAAACAGACAATGAATATTCTAAGTTCTTTCAGTAGGTCTCTTAAGAGGTGATGTTATGAGATAATAAGGCACATGCCACCCAG
>JAJEJO010025485.1:0-16223 GCA_020662805.1 Glaucomys volans
TAAATCTCCGGTTATCTTGTTCTTTACCCCCAGGTTAGGGAGGGGGAGAGGGAGAAGAGAAAAAGGAAACATGTCCCTTTTAAAAAATAAGCCTCAGATCTATAGTAAAAAGGGCAAGTGGACCACTGTTACTTTCCCCCACTGTCAATTTCAACATTCCATTTCTATGGAAAAATGGGCTCTGACATTTCCAAGCTGCTTCTTGCTGAGAGAGGGTGAAGTTGAGGGGAAGTGGCCCAAAGTCCTTGTTTTCTGTCAGGTTGCATATGGACAGGTAGGGATTTTCAGCATCACAGCAGTCCAGAGGTCCACAGTGGCAGTTGGCAGGTGACTGAACAAGGTATGCATAGGGCAGGGTTCACGCTAGCACAATAATAAACAACAGAAAGTGTTACTTTTTTGTGTGAACAGTTAATACATGAGCAATTAGTATTTCAGTCAGTTTCTGAAACAGATCAAACCTGTGTCTCCTTTGATAGATGAACATTGGGTCCTTTGTGATAGTTAAATATTAGGCACCCCCACAAGAACTCTTCCTTTACAGCCTCGAGCTTTGCTTACTTTTGGTAAGACTGACACAAGTGTACATCTTAAGTTCTGTTTAAGAAAACATCTTTTTTTCCTTATAGTTGTCCATGTAGGACGATGCTCTGGCTATAGTCTCCTGCCAGGTGTTTAAGACCAAGCCGGTTATAACTGACCTTGTTTCTATCTATTCTTAAGAGTCAACTGAGATTCTTTAGAGATCACCCTTGGGCACATTTGCAAACACTCCTGGCTCCTTTAGGTTTCCTCTGTCAGTGGTGCTGTGTGCCAGAATGGGTCAGGTCAGGGTCTTGATGACCACATATGGCTCCTCTTGGAAGAGTCAAGCATTTCACTATCCAATGACCGTCCTCTTCGCAGAATGTGCACCGACTGGTTGGCTTCCTGTTCTCTAGTGTCCACTCAATTTCCCTGATTGGCAGCTCAGATGAATCGCCAGAGTTTCAGAGCCCTTAGAGGGGCTCTGGGTACTCACTGACCTCAGAGGGCAAAGGGCAAATATTGGCTGCTTTTTCCTTGGCTCTTTTACTTCCTTGATTTTGAACTCCAAATTTTTTGTTTTAAACACCCAGCAAGTCAGTTTAACAAGTCTTACAGAGGGAGTAACAGGTTATATCTTCAATATCTATACCTCCACAGTCGTTTACTTCTTCTATCTAATTGGAGTGTGCATTAGTACTGGAAGTCAGCCTTACATCCTATCTGCTCTCTGTAGATGATAGTCTATTATCTCAAATTAACTGAGATTGTTATATGAGAAGTTACACTTCTGTTAGGCACTATGGATAATAGTTAAAATTTACAAAGAAAATACAAAATGAAATTAACAATAGCAGAAACACATTAAGTTTGTATGATAGCTATGGCCAAATAAAAATAATTTTTTTAATCCAAAAACTAATTCAGTTATATCTCCTGTTTATTTTAAGATCACAGCAATCTTTAAAACAAAAATCAATCTTTCACATCCAAGTTTAAATAAACTGAAGTCTAGCCTATTTTGGAGACATTTTAACATGGAGTAAGGTGAGAGGCAGAGCCTCATCTCAGGAGAGGGGAGTCTCTTTACAGATAACAATACAACATTGCATCTAAAGCATGGATCAAAGAAAAAGCTAAGAGAGCTTCTAACCCTTTATTTGTGGGAAAGTGGCAAAATGTTTGTATGCTTTGCAATATCCACTTTAAGCAGATCCGGTTCTCATTATCTTTTTGTTTTTAAAATACATTTAAATTTTTAATGTAAAAATTAATATAAAATTTTACATATATCTTATTGATAACAGGTCCAGTTAGAGAACATTAAATAATAAAAAGTTTCAAATTTAATTTTTTATTTTATAAGATTTAAAATTACATTTTTCAATAAATTTAGTTTGGCGAACAGAAGCTTGCTAAATTGCTCCTCCAAGCTTTACATTATAAAACTTGTATACTAGAAGAACATGAGTATATTTACTATACAAAAAACCTAATAGTGTCCTCTTTACATAGATGTCCTCTTGTTAACTAGGCTTAATTTTCACAGTAAAATTCAGAATCCACAGATATTTACAGGCTTGCCGAATTTAGCAGTACTAGCAAAAATCAAGGATAACCTTAAATCTCTTAGGGAACATAGTTAATCAGAATTAGACTAAGTCAAAACAGACAAATATGTCAGTTTTCTTAAAGGCAGTGTTGCCCTTTTGTGCCAGATGAAATGTATAAATGATAGCACTTAAACTAAAATGAACTTGCATTTTATAAACTTTTACAGAACATTTAGCTAAGGTTCAGACAAACATATTTAGTTTCAGATGTATACTTATCTCCAGTCATGCATACTTAGATAATTCATGAAAATCAAGCCTGCTCAAGATCTCAAGTCATCTGTTTCTCTGACAAAGAAAAATTATAAAAGCAATGGACATCACTGAAAGGAAAATGCAATGCAGATGAGCAATGCAGAATCCAGGTCAGGAAATCCACACATAGTTTTATTTGCCATTCAGGGTCTGACAAAGGCCATTATTCAGGAAAAGTGAGAGAGGCAGGAAGAACTTAGCTCTCGGGAATTTTATAGGGTGTTTTGCATAAGTCTGCATGAGCTCATATGAGGTGATTGTAACAGAACTTACGTTGGACTGCCAGGACAATTAAGGTGATATGCCAGTGGGGTGGTTAATGAGAAGTGGGAAGGGAAGTTATATTTTAACTCTTGTTTTCTCTGTAAGTACTCTTCTAGGGCAGTAAAGCAACTTATTGCAAGAATTTAAAATGGCTGCATAGATGCTAAGCCCTGGACCTAATAATTTTCCCTTTTACTTAATATTGGATTCCTTAGGGATGTGGGTGGAGATTGCTTTTCTAGCTACTTCCAGCTGGAGTGGGGCATAGTCTCAAGATGTTAGGGATGTGGGAGGTCATTTGAATGCTGATGAGGATCTGAATCTGGAGGCAATGGCAACATTTAGAGGTAGTCATCATTTTGGATAAATGTTGGTATTCCTCAAGGATCATCTGGTTGACCATTTGATTAGTGAAGATTTTTTTTTTTCCAGGATGACATCCTGAAGGCACCTGAGGAGACACGAGACTAAGCCAATTTTAGTATGGCCATTAGTGGGTCTAAGAGAGGGAGTACCCAGGATAGGAAGGTGTTTCAAGGGGATGAGGAGAAAGGGGAAAGACTAGGCATAAAGCCCTTCTTTTCTGATTTTTGTGGCCAGATTTTGTAAGGTTTGCATATTTTGTTACATTTTCCCAGATTGATTGGTATAGTAATAGCACTTTTCCTTGAGAAAGAAACAGATTCCACCATTTTCAGCTGCAAGGAGGTCCAGAGTCCACCTATTCTGCAAGAACACATCCATAATGGAGGAAATTTGGTCCAGGAGGATGCTAATGGCTTGTGTGGAAGTCTCAATAGATTTTGCCACCTCATCACTCAGTTGTTCAAATTATTTGGATAGGTGTAAGCTGTGTCCTAGCCCTCCCCAAAAGTCCTATGAAGGTGAGGGGGGTGGTTAGAGTGATGCCTATCAGAACTGGGAGAAAGGCTGTGTGCCTTTGTCAGGTGGTTGGAGTGAGAGTTAGGATAAATTCTGGATAACTCTAAAGAGTGAGTTGAGGGGAGGGCATAACCAGCATGCAGGTTCTTATAGTGGGGGTGTTCATGCAAATACTTAGAGACTGTGAGCATAAAAAGTAGGTACCCTGTGGGCTAGAGAAGGAGGTGGAAGAAGGAAAGTTGATGTTGGTGGAGTATGGGAGATGGAGAGTAGTGTTCTTGGCAGTATGTCAGCAAGGTCCAGTTAATCCCAAAGACTGTAAGGGGATGTCTTCAGGAAGCTTTTTTGCTTCTGGTACACAAGCATTATGGGGGACTGAGGTGTTGGAGAGTATGACTGCTGTGATTGAGAACTGGTCTAGTGGGGTGCATGCAAAGCACTTCCTCTGATATAGAGTTTTGTTGACAATCTGGTGAAAAAAATTAAGAGAAGAATCAATAAGTTGTAACCATGATAGAGTTGAAGGAGAAGGGGGGTCAGCATTAGGTTTAGCCAGAATGTTATCGGCATGTTCCCAGAGGAGGTGCCTAATGTAAGTGAGTAGAGGGGAAAAAGGTGAGGAGGCAGTCTAGGTGTAATTTGAGGGATAGTATGGTTAGGGTGATTTTTAAAGTATTGTTGTTACATTCTACCATTCCAGATGGTTGTGATGGTAGGGAATGTGGAACTGTTGGGAGGTGTTCAGGGCTTTGGCTACAAGCTATGAAATATAAAAGGCAAACTTGGGACCATTATCAGACTGAGGAGATGTAGGGAGGCCAAATCAAGGAATTATGTGTGTAATAAAGGCAGTGGACACTGCAGATGCACATTTGTTGTTGGTGGAGAAGGCTTCAATGCAGCCTGTGGAAGTGTCAACAAGGACCAGGAGGTATCTATGTCACTTTGCAGGAGGCATGTGAGTAAAGCCCAATTGCCAATCAGAACCTGGGAGAGGTCTCCTGATATGATGGGAAATCAGAGGATCAGAGGTTGGAGGTAGGATTGGTTTTTTGTCAAATGTCACAGTAGGAGGAAAGGTTAGAAAGGAATTGATAGTCTTCAGGAGAATGAGTTGGGAAGAAATGAAGTGCCATAAAGAGGCAGTATTTGGGGGAAAGAACTTATGGAGCTAAGTAAATATCTGTTATCTTATTGGCTGTGTGTTGAGTGAAGGATGTTTTGGTCAGAGAGTTGTAGGGGGAGAGAGTAGGGGAGAGAGTAGGGGAAAGACATGGGGGTGTTTGGAAGCCTGATGGAGGGGAGTTGCTCTAGCCTCAAAGTCTGCCTTTTTGTTGCCTATTGAGACAAAGGAGGAGTCAGTTTGGTGATACTTACAGTGAGAAATGCCAATGGCAGTGGGGAGAGGTGAGGCTTGGAGCACATCTATGATGTAGGTGGCATTGACAATAGAAGTGCCTCAGTAACTGATGTTAAGGAGACTAGGGCATATCCTGCTAGGTAGGTTCCTTCATGTAAGAAGGAAGAGCCATTGGTGAACCAGGTATGAGTTGCTCGGGGAAAGAGCCCTTCATTTGTGTGAGTGGGATGTGGAAGAAACTCTTCCAGAGTTTCAATACAAGAGTGACTGGAAAGAGGAGTGTGTGGAACAGGAAGAAATGTAGCAGGGTTCAGCAGTGGGCAGGTAAGAAATGTGAAGCTTGAGTCCTCCACCAGAGACACCTGTAGGGATAGGATTCAGCAAGGGGGGATAGGGAATGTAGTACCGTGTATGTGAGAAGCTCTTTAATGTGATGTGCGGTTAGGACTGTCAATGGGGCCCCAAAGGTAAGTGTTTTGGATTCATTAACCAGTAGAGAAGCAGCAGCTATCATCCACAGGCAAGGGACCCAGTCTTTAGTGGTAGGCTTAAGGGATTTTGATATGTAGGCCAGAGGGGCAAAAGGTGGTCCCAGAATATGTCCTAAAATTCCCAAAGGTGTATCCTTGTTTTATACTTACATAAACTAGAAATGGACATGAGAGATCAGGCAAGTGAAGGGCAGGTGCATTTAGGAGGGATTGCTGCAGCTTAGTGAAGTGTGTGGGGATGGGTTGCAATAGGGATTCAGAGAGTGAGCCCCAGGCTGCATCATATAGTAGCTTGGCTAATATGGAATAGTTGGAGATCCAGGCACAGAGGAATCCTACCATTCCCAAGAAAGAGAGAATTTCTTCCTTAGTGAAGTAAACTGATTGGTTAGCAATAATACCCTTCCTATAACTAGTACTGGCCTTACGAGTTGGTGTTAAGAAGAGGCCTAAATAAGTGACCATTGTTGAGGACAACTGGGCCTTGGAGGCGGACACTCTGTAGCCAAAGGAGGATAAGAAATTACAAGCTTGAAAGTGTCCACATGACTGTCCTCATAAGAGAGACTACAGAGGAGGAGTCAAGTCATCAACATATTGTAAAACCATGTAATGAGACCCAAACCTGTCTGAAGAGGGGGGGACTGTCCTTAAATCCCTGTGGGACAATAGTCCAGGACAGCTTAGAAGAAGTATGGGAGTGAGAATCTGTCCATGTAAAGGCAAAGATATTTTGAGAATTGGGATGCAGGGGAATGGAGAAGAATGCATTTTTATGTCAAGTACTGTGAAGTGAGTGGTGCCTGAGGGATGGTGGATAAGAGGGTGTAGGGAGTGGTGACTATGGGATAAATGGGTATGGTAGCTGAATTAATGAGGTGAACCAAGTGATAGGAGCTGTTTGGCTTTTCTAACTGCTAAGGTTGGGGTGTTATATGGAGAATTGGTGGGTCTAAGAAAGCTCTTTTGTAAGAGGTCTTGGATAATGGCAGCAAACCCAGGAGTTTTTGTTGGGAAAGTGAAAGTTGGGGTTGTGCTGGGAAGAAGCAGAGGTCCTTGATGTGGATTTGTATAAGGTCGTGTTGTCAGGCAAGGGAAGGACTTGAGATATCCCATACAATGGGATTTACCTCTGAGGGAGGTAAAGGGAAGGAGCAAGTGGGGGTTGGTGAAGAGGGTTAGGATTAGAGGGGCCAGAGGTGAGTCTCAATGAGAGCCCATGCTTGAGGCAAAGGAAATTGTAGCCCCCAATTTGGAAAGGATATCTCTACCCATAAGGGGAATGAGGCATTTGGGGATCACCAGAAAGAAGTGGGTAAAAATTTAGGACCCAAAGGTGCAGACACGGGCAGGTGTTTTTAAAGATTGTGAAGGTTTCCCCTCTACCCCAACAATAGAGGATGTTGAATGGGAGAGATAGGCCCCCAACATTCTGTAAGGACTGAGTAAGTGGCCCCAGTATATAAAAGGAAAGAAATAAGCCTACCTGCAATTCAGAAACTTACCCAGAGTTGGCATTGAGTGGTGACAGTGGTTGGGTGTGGCGATCGCAGGCCTTGTCAGTCCTCTGTAGCCAGTCCTAAAACTTGGAATGAAGGGCTGGGGGGCAGGCCAGATGGCATGGAGCCACTATGTGCTCAAGGACAATCAACAATCCAGAATCCCTCCTGTCAGCACTTTGGACAAGGGCCTTGGGGCCAGCTAGGTTTGGGACACGCCTGGGTCCAGTGACCCATTTGACCACACTTGAAACCAGGTCCTGGCGGTCCTGATGGACCCCTCTTCAGACCAGAGGATGCTGGAGTTGGTGCAGGAACTGAATGGATGTCTTGAGCAAGCATCTGGTATTTCTGCTTGCAGGGCTTATCATCTCTCCCATTATATACCTTGAAGGCCACAGCTAGAACCTCAGCTTGGGGAGTTAAGGGTCCTCTCTACAGATGTTTAAGTTTTGCTCTAATGTCAGGAAAGCTTTGGGAGAAAAAGTAGGTCATTAGGAGTTGTTTTCCACCTGGGATCTCAAGGTCTAAATTGGTATACTGTAACGAAGCCTGAGTTAGGCAATCAAAAATGCTGAAAGGTTCTCATTTTTGTATTTGACAATCTCTTGGATTTTATCTACTCAATGGCCTCATGGGCTACTTTCCTTAATCCTGCCATAGGACCAGTGACACAGTGGTCTCTATTGTTGATCCCCCAGAGGCGAGTTGTAATTCCCATTGGGGTCTGGGTCAGGGACTGCTTCAGTGCTTAGTGGCCATGCTGGGAAGGTTTGATGTATTTCATTGGCATAGACTCTAGCCTGCTCCTAAACTCACCTGCATTCCTCAGGTAAAAGAGTATTGGGTAGAATCATGTGGACATCATGGAAGGTCAGGTCATATGATTGGTTTAGCATTTGAACTCTGATGTAGGTGGTGGGATTCGTGTTATAGGACCAAGCTGCTTCTCTAGTTGGGATTGGACAAGGAGAAAGGCATATGAACCCTCATGACACCTTCCATCCCAATCAACTCATGCAAAGGGAACATGGAGGTAGGCTCTTGGCAGCAGTCCAAGATTGAGGGGTAGGGGAATAAAAAAAAGGAAGAGGAGGAGGAGCCATTGTAGGTGGAGGCAGGGTGTTAGGGATGGAGGTTATGGCTCAGTGGTGTGGGGGTGTGGCAGCAGTGGTGGCAGCTGCTGGCAGGGAAGAGGTTGTAGCAGAGTTAGTGAGGGAAGGCAGGGCCAAGGTTAAAACAAAGTCATTGAAGAAATGTAGAACAATGGTGGGAGGTATTTGATAAGGTGGAGGCTCATCAGCAGGATGAAAGGAGGAAAAGTCTGAAGTAGAGGTTTCAGCTTTAGATAGAATAGATGCTGGTTTAGTGAGAGCCAAGAGGATTTGAGCCAGAGATTAGGAGTTGCAAAGGGAAGGTTTAGAACACAGGAAAGAAAAAGCCTGATTGTAAGGGATCTCCCTCCATTTCCTCAAGCACTCACAGAAGTTAAAAAGATCCCTAAGAATGTTGGGATATAAAGTGAGATTAAGTGGTCATTTGGAGTCATTATCTAGAGTGATATAATGGCCAAATTTGATTACATAAACAGACAAGCTTTTTTGGTTTGAGGTCCAGTGTGAGGTAGAGGGACTTAAAATTAGCCGAGAGGCAACTCAGAGGGATATGAGTGGGGATTGAGAGTGAGTAGCACAATGAGTGAAAGCAATTGGTGATACAGAAGTAAGGCATCCCTCAGCCTCTAGGGAATCACCTAAGTGAAGGAAAGATTACCAAGGGGGTTTTCACCACTGCTAGGTAAGCAATAAGGCTAAGCATGTATGGTGCCTGAGTACTTGGTGCCAGGTCTTTGTAGAGAATGAGTTGTAGAGACAAGACTCAGGACTGAGAGTAGGTCTTGCAAGAGGCAGTCCTCTCAGGAAGCAATCCCCCATCAGTCTGGAGCTCTCCCCCAGCCATCAGTATAGGGATTCAGTCACGGTTGCAAGAACCATGGCTGGGAATTCCCCCAATCTGCAGGAAGTCTCAGTGGTCCCAGACATTCAACAGTCACTTCCCAGGTCTCATAGGTCATTTAACCAAGAGCCAGGGGAAGAGCTACTTACCAAATAAGGCTGGTGTTGGGATGTGAAGGAGAGCACTCAGTATGATGGAAGCTTGGTCTCTGAGGAGGGTCGGACTGGGTCCTAGAGCAGCTCAGACCCTTAAAGAAAGGGAGCAAGCATGCTGGGGAGCCTGATCTGAGTCATGGCATCAAAACAAAAGGAAAATAAGACTCAGATGAGCAACGCAGAAACCAGATGAGGAGATACACATGTACAAAGTTTTAATTGCTGTCAGGGTCTGACAAAGGCCATCACTGGGGTAAAGCTAGAAAGGCAGGGAGAACTTAGCTCGGAGGTATTTTATAGGGTGGTTTGGACAGCTTGCATAAGGTTGCATGAGCTCCTTGCATAAGAACTTATGATGGACTTCCAGGACAAGTAGGGGATGTTCCAGTGGGGTGGTTAATGGGAAGAGGAAGTTTCATGTTAACTCTTGTTTTCTCTGTAAGTACCCCTGTAGCGTGGGAAAGCAACTTATAGTGAGAATTTAAAATGGCTGCTTAGATACCAAGCCTTGGACCTAATACCAACTTTTTTGTTTTTTTCAAAACCATTTCCTCCTTATTAAATGGGCATCAGGGACAAGGACAAAACTTTCACTCACATACACCATTTATGTGGGCTTCAGTTTACAAATAATTTGGGTAGAATCTGGACGTGTGATCACTGTGTCATATGGTAAGTTTATTAAGGATTAAAACCCCAATGCTCCTTCCCCAGAAAATGGTATTTGGCATCCCAGAAACAATCAAGGTGACTTCCTTTGCTCTGAAACCAACAAGTGTTTCTTATTCTTGGGTTTTGTGTAAACTTGAGAGGTTAGTGGGATCTTCCAGTACTTTTAGTTTTATTTCCCCAGTGACATGTGCTGTTAAACATCTTTTCAGATGTTGACATGCTGTCTATAGAGCTTATTTTGTGAAGGGTCTTTTCATGTCTCCATCGTCCCCCTCAACTCCTGCTACTTTCTGCAATCCTGTGTCACAATGCCCTATCATGTCAACTAGTTGGGCATAACCATGAATCTAGGCACTGCTATTGTGCATTTTGACTATTTTATCATTTAGTAGGTATACATGCTGCAACCTTTCTACAAGTTCCCTGGTTCAGCACTCCATTTTCAGTTGTTTCTCTTGTGACAAGCTGACAGATTTGGCTCCATGAAATGTTACAGTCCAGGCTATATGGGAAATAACTAAACAGACTCCATTTTGCTCTAATACTCCATGATATGTAGGAAATACTTCTCCCATGGGAATGCCCTGTCTCTGTACCCATCAATAGTTGCTTAGCTTCTCCCATGGGAGCACTTCACCTCTGTACCCCTCATTAGTCACTTAGCATGACATATTTAACAATGCAAAATGGTGTTTCTTATATGATGAAAAATTATTCTTTTTCAATTCCTATGTTAGTAACCATTCAGCAGTTTGTACCTAGGTAAAGGTCATTTTGACCCATGTCCCCCCTCTGCTGATGATTTCATGATGTAATTTATAAATTTGAATCATAGCAACACACACATATGATTGATGTGATGTTTGGTATAAGAAACCCTGTAACCCTGTGGTCAGGGCTGTTCTCCCAATAGCTATTTTTGGGGCATTGTGTGAGATAGTCAGCTGGCCAGCTAAATAAAGACTCTCAAATCTGGATTTCTCAATGGTGAATGATCTTTTAGTAAATTACACCCCATAACACTCCATGTCATAACTTTGAAGGCAAAATTACCAGAAGGATCAATGATATCATAAGTCAATAGAATAGAATATATATGATATTGTAACATTACTCACAGTTCATCTGCTGAAATATTTGGTGACATATACTGCTGTAATCTATTTAGAAATGCAACTCTATTTTTTTCCTTTTTCTAATTAGAATAATACTACAAATCTATTATTTCCATTGCATGAATTATCAAGGGCAGCAATTTTGCATGTATTCCTCTACAATTTGAATTTGACATTTTTGAACTCATGTGAAACTCTTTACACAGGAAATGAAAAGGCTCTGGCTATCTAAGGCAACATAACCTTTTAAAACTGTCTCAATTGAATCCAAAAAAACACTTCTTCCTTTTCAAATGAATTGTAAGTTGACCCACACCTGTAATCTCAGGGACTTGGAAGGATGATACAGGAGAATCAAAAATGTGAGGCCAACCTTGAACAACTTAGAAAGGGGCTAAAAGTTATTGATAACCTGTCTCAGAATAAAAAGGGCTGGGGATGTGTCTTAGTAGTGAGTAAATACTGGGTCAAACCCCTGGCCCAAAGCAACAACAACAAAAAGATTTGGGCACAAATCACTAAAATGAAATAAAACCTTTAGAAAGTAATATTTTGGCATATTCAGAATCATGATGTAAGATTTTCTTTCTTTTGAGAATTTTCCACATCCATTTATAAGGACTCTGGAAATTATTCTTAAAGATATATTTTATATGTGTATTTTTATGCGGTACCTTATGGTAATTCAGTACAGGTATGTAAGTTGTAATCAGATCATAGTAATAAGCATTTCCATCTCTTCAACTGTTAATTATTTATATGTGTTGGGAATTGAATTTTGAAACACATTTTAGAGTGTGTTAACCCATACTTACCCTGTTGTGTCAAAGAAATTCCAGAAGTTATTCCCCACTCTGCTCCTGGTGCCCCTTACTGAACTCTTTCCCTCTGTCCTCTACTTGCTCTTCACATTCTCATTTGACCACTATTCCATTCTCTTCTACTAGATTTATTTATTGTTTTCTGCAAATGAATGAGAATATATGTTGTTTGTTCTTCTGTATCTGGTGTATTTCACTTAAAATAATGAAGTTCATTTGGCATTTTTTATTATGGTAATGTGCACATAACAGAAAATTTACAGTTTTGATGCTTTATGATGGTGCACGTTAGAGGCAGACAGCACATTCTTACTATTGTGAAAACAATTACTATCCATCTCCAGCACTTCCTCTTCTTCCCAAACTATCTCTGCATAGCTATCAAATAGGAAATCCTCACTGAATCCATTCCTCAGCCCCTGGTGAATGCCGTTCTATTTTTCTGTCTATGTAAGATTCTCCTCTCAGTTCTACCATCTGCATTAGAGTATTGAAGCATTGGTTCCTTTTTAAGATAATATATCTAGCTGTACATGGACACAATTCCTTTATTTAATTAATTTTTATTTTTATGTGGTGCTGAGATTGCATCCCAGTGCCTCACACATGTCAGCTGGATGCTCTACTACTGAACGATAATTCCAGCCCCATTATTGTTCATTTTGTGACCAGACAATTCACTTGCAATAATGTCTTCAAGGTTCACAAATTACTTGCTCAGGAATATATTCTGTGGTCCAGGTTGAATAATATTCCATGGCATGCCCAGGATGTATTTAGTTTATACATTCAGATGCTTTTGGCCATTGAGTTGTTTCCATATGGGGCTCTCATGACTAATGTTACTAGGAGCACTGGAGTACATGTGATAACTTGAGTCCCTAAATTCAATTATTTTTCACACATCAACAAAAGTCCAATTGTGGTGGTGAGCACCTATAATCAAAGGGCCCTGGGGCTCAGGAGGCTGAGACAGGAGGATCATGAGTTCAAAGTCAACCTCAGCAAAAGCGAGACACTGAGCAACTCAGTGTGACTCTGTCTAACATTAAAATACAAAATAGGCCTGGGGGTGTGGCTCAGTGGCTGAGTGCCCCAGATTTCAATCCCTGGTTTCCCTCCTATATATAAATCATAAAAATAAAAAGATAATTGATGGATCATGTGGTAATTCAGGGCAATAAATATTGATATATTTGGGAAAAATGCAACTCACTGAAGCACTTTTTGAAAAGTCCTGTACACACTTAATGTCTTATAAGTGGCTACCCAGGTCATGAAGGTTAGACCTACCTCATAAAAATCACTTGCTGGCACCAAGCAGAGAGGTTGGGCCCTTAGGTTAATTAAAAAAAATAAATGATTGACATTTCTATGACATATTTTTTATTCACTTGTCTCAAAATAAACAGATTTAACAAAGCATGCGTATATCCATGCTGATTTATTGTACAAAAGCCAGTGTATTTGTACATTCAGAAAAATTACCCACCATTCTAATTAAACATGTTGCCTTTCCAAGAAAGGATTTCAAGAAGTTAATAATTTGTTTTTCAGTAAAGATGAACAAGACAGGACAGGTTGTGGCATAGCCATTGGCCACAATCATATGGATATAATGACAAACTGGGTCATAGTTCCACATAGTTCTTAAGGAAGAGAACATGCAGTCCAAACAGTACATGAGCATGAATAAACTCATGAGCAGCACAATGTTCCTGTTGGCCCACTGTACAGGGGATGCTTTAGGAGAAAGACTGGTGGTATGAAGTTGCTGAAAGCGCCTCTTATGCCTGCACAAGAGGGTCACCATGTACCCACTTGAGAGGACCATGAGCCCTATAAGGAAGCCATCCTGGAATATAACTAATATGGAAGATAAGTGCCTGAGGAAGTACCTCATTGGTAAAATTGTGCAGGTTTCAGTAATAATTACAAGACCATATGAGGTAGTATTGGAGATGGCAGTAGAAGAGACAGAGAAGTGAGCACTCAAGGACACATAGAAGACCCACAGAAAAACAAGGGATCACAGACTCTGATGTGGGGATTTATGCTTAAACATTGCCAAACAGGAGTTTCTGGGGCTGAGGGTGAGGGCCTGGAGGACACTCAGCAGGCAGGTGGCACAAATGGAGAAGCCCCTCAAAAACCTGTACAAGTAGATAAGGAATTTACATTTGTTGTCATCCCAAAAGTTCTGAGGCACATAAATATTTGTAGCAGTGCACCCCATAATTATCAGCATCCCTATATGAATTAGCGCCAAGATACCAATGATCAGGTCGGTGGGTTTGAGCCTGTGTTGGAGAAGGAATGTGAGGATGTGGAAGAGAAGAAGGATGGTGTTGGCTGAGATTCCAATGCCAACTTCAGAGAAAAGTGCATTTCTCATGCTAATAAAATCATATAGTTTGTCTGTCTTTTTCATCTTTTGGGCAAAGAATCACATTATATCTTAGAAGAAAATGAAGAGAAAGTATTTCAAAGAGTATCATCATCACCAATCACATCCTCCGCTCTTATCATCAGAAAATGTATTCAATCACTCCAAACCAGCCTTTCCCCACTTCAGCACTGAAGTCTCTCTGACACCCTCCACGTGCCATTACCTTATTATTATAAATCGTGTCTGGATTATATAAAGATTGTTGGTCTCCCATGGTACATCTCCTTTCCTATCCTTTCAGAATTATCATGTATTATTGCATATAGTTCTAGATAATAATTTCATCTTTGTTTTTTCTCGGGTATTACTTGGTTTTCATTTTTCTCATCTTGATAATGTCCCAGGAACACAAGGATAACTCTGCAATTACTGTTGAATTCAATTGGGAGGAATGCATAAGAATAGAGAATTCCAGCTTTGTAAATAACTGAACATCAATGGAGTAGGTTTATACATAAATATATCATTTCAGTGCTGTCTTCATTCTGGTTTATTACCAGACCTATATCTTTAAAATATGAACTGAAGGAACATTGAGAAGTATACACTGTAAAACACATTGTTTGAATTTGCATCTGTGATCTTTCATTGAGTTCAAGAATGACCTTGTGCAGGTTTTGAAGGTAAAAACTGATCATCTCATGTATAAAATTGGCAGTTCAATGGCCTACATTCTAGAAGTACTTTGTGCTAAAGAAGATGAAGTACCAAAAGTGGAAATATATCTGAAATACAATGGCCTGAAGAAATAATGGTCATTATGACTTAGTTATGCTATATCTCATGCATGTGACTCGGGAGAGTGAATTCAGTTCTTTTCACAATGACTACTTCTGTTGCTTTCTCAAAAATTCTATAACATTAGAACATTTTAACAAATTTGCAGAAATATTTTTGGTGGTATTTTAGTACTGCCGTTGAATCCTAGTGTAACTATCCATCTTAAATTCTATTATTATTATCACCAGAATAACTATCCTAAGTGAGTCAAGCTCAGTTATCAAATATTAGTAGAAATGTATTCTAATATGTTCTACTCAGTCATCTGTACTTAGGGTGGTAATTAAAGTTCCAGTTAAAGTAGAGTCAGAGTCAATCCATTATAAGGGTTACACTAAAGAAAGGACATGCCACCCATGCCTAACTGGACCTCCGAAAGAGTCCTAATTCTCTTCTCAATCAACCAGTTTTCTAGTTCAGAGACCCAAGCATAAATGTGATTCTGAAAATTTTATATTGAACTACTGATGGAATAGTTCTTATGCAAGGTATATTTGTGCTGTAACTCAAGTGTCTTAAAACATATATGTATTTTTAATCATTTACAGTAACATATTGAAAAATAACAGTCATAAGAAAATCATATATGTGAGGCTAAGGCATTTCTTGATGCTGTAGAACATGTAGATTGATAAGGCAAGATAGTAAAAGAAACCAGAAAAGTTAAGTATTGATGAGCCTGGAGTACTATTTAAAATTCAAGGTGATGTATGTACTTGGTTAAAACATTGAGCAGTTAATTTTTTATTTCAAATTTTAATTGGAATCTACTATTTGTATTTGGATATGGAACCCAGCATTATAATTCAAAATGTATGAATAGTGTGTAGTGATCAAATCAAGGTACTCTGCATCTTCTCAAATATGATTATTTTTATGCTTGAAACCTACAAACCCATCTCTGATTATTATAATTACATAAGTAATTGTTACAGACTGTTATCACACTACTGTGCTATTGAACCTAAGAGTTACTTTCCCCTCTTAACTCTTTTTGGAACCCCTCAACCACCATCTATCTCATTCACTTTTTTATAATAGTTCTGGGAAGCTTTTCTGAATTTGGTCTCTTTGTGATCAACTCTTTAAGGCTCAATGCATGAAACCCAACATGCAGTATTAGTGGAAAATGAAAACTCTCTACCATCACTAAGAAAAGATGATTTTTTCCCAAAGTAATCATCAGGAAAATTGACAAAATTTTCTCCAGTCATTCATTCAGTGTTTTGGGAATGTCTCCCATGGTGAGACTATGAAGATATAAATCAAATATCTATATGTGCCCAAGATTTTAGGGGTAGCATTTGATCACTAGGACTTAGCTCATTTTTTGTGATCTGTATATACATATAAACGGCATGTACCAATTCTTACCAATTTATTTGA
>JAJEJO010025496.1:0-12084 GCA_020662805.1 Glaucomys volans
CTAGAGCCCTACTTGACACGTGCTACATTCCTCCTATACACGTCATAAAGCCCTCCTACACACGTCCTATAGCCCTCCGAAAAACATCTTAGAGCCCTCCTACACACATCCTCAGCCCTCCTACACATGTACCAGAGCCCTCCTACACATGTCCTAGAGCCCTCCTACATATGTCCTAGAGCCCTCCAACCCACTACCTAGAGCCCTCCTGCACATGTTTTACAGCCATCCTGCAAACGTCCTAAATCCCTCCTGCACACGTCACAGAGCCCTCCTCCACACGTCCTAGAGCCCTCCTTCACACATCCTCCACCCTCCTGCAAAGGTCCTACAACACACCTACTCACGTCCTAAAGCCCTCCTACACACGTCCTACAGCCCTCATGCACACGTCCTACATCCGGCCTGCACAATTCACACATACATTCTTCTCACATCTTTGAGTCCTCCTTCACAAGACCTAGAGCTCTCTTTCACATGTCCTACAACCCTCCTGCACACGTCATAAAGTCCTACTTCACATATCCTTCATCCCTCCATCAAAAGTCCTACAGCCCTCCTAAACACGTCCTAGAGCCCTCCTACACATGTCCTACTGCCCTCCATTACGCGTCCTAAAACCTCCTTCACATGTCCTAGATCCTACGACACACAACCAAGAGCCCTCCTACACAGGCCCTAGAGTCCTCCTGCACATGTCATAAAGCCCTCGTACACACATGCTAGAGCCCTCTTTCAGCCGTCCTACATCCCTTCCTGGACACGTCCTAGACGCTTAAATCACAAGTCCTGCAGCCCTCCTAGGCATGTCCTAGACCTTCCTACACACATCCTAGAGCCCTCCTACAAATGTCCTGGAACACTCCTACACACGTCCTAGAGCCCTCGTGCACATGTCCTACAGCCCTCGTGCACATCCTACAGACCACCTGTACACATTCTACAGTCCTCCTATACACGTCCCTGAGCCGTCCTACACACATCCTAGAGTCCTCCTGCACACATCTTAAAACCCTCTTGCAAACAGCCTAGAGCCCTACTCGACAGGTCTTACATTCCTCCTATACACTTCATAAAGCCCAACTCCACACATCCTATAGGCCTCCTTCACACATCCTCCACTCTCCTTCAATGTCCTACAACCCTCCTACACACGTTCAAAAGCCCTCCTACACACGTCCTACAGCCCTCATGCACACGTCCTACATCCGGTCTGCACAATTCACACATACCTCCTGCTCACATCTTTGAGTCCTCCTTCACAAGACCTAGAGCACTCTTTCACACGTCCTACAACCCTCCTGCACACGTCCTAGAGTCCTACTTCACACATCTTTCAGCTCTCCTTCAAAAGTTCTACAGCCCTCCTAACCATATACCAGAATCCTCCTACACACGAACTATAGCCCTACCACACATGTCCTAGAGCCCTCCTTCACAAGTCCTACAGCCCTCCTGCACACGTCCTAGATCCTCCTACACACAACAAAGAGCACTCCTACACAGATCCTAGAGTCCTCCTGCATATGTCATAAAGCCCATGTACACACATCTAGAGCCCTGTTTCACCCGTCCTACATCCCTCCTGCACAAGTTCTAGATCTTTAATTCACAAGTCCTGCAGCCCTCCTATGCATGTCCTAGACTCTTCTACACACGTCCTAGAGCCATCCTATATACGTCCTGGAGCACTCCTACACACGTCCTGGAGACCTCCTACACACATACTAGGGCCCTCCTTCACACATCCTCCACTCTCCTGCAAAGTCCTAAAACCCTCCTACACACGTTCAAAAGCCCTCCTACACACGTCCTACAGCCCTCATGCATAAGTCCCATATCCGGCCTGCACAATTCACACATACCTCCTGCTCACATCTTTGAGTCCTCCTTCACAAGACCTAGAGCCCTCTTTAACATGTCCTACAACCCTCCTGCACACGTCCTAAAGTCCTACTTCACACGTCCTTCAGCCCTCCATCAAAAGTCCTACAGCCCTCCTACACACGTCCTAGAGCCCTCCTACACATGTCCTACTGCCCTCCATTACGCGTCCTACAACCTCCTGCACACGTCCTAGATCCTCCGACCCACAACCAAGAGCCCTCCTACACAGGCCCTAGAGTCCTCCTGCACATGTCATAAAGCCCTCGTACACACATGCTAGAGCCCTCTTTAAGCCGTCCTACATCCCTCCTGCACCCGTCCTAGACCCTTAATTCACAAGTCCTGCAGCCCTCCTAGGCATGTCCTAGACCTTCCTACACACGTCCTAGAGCCCTCCTACAAACGTCCTAGAGACATCATTAACATGTCTGACAGCCCTTCTTCAATCATCCTAGATCCCTTCTACATACATCCTAGAGCCCTCCTACACAGATCCTAGATCCCTCCCGCAAGTGTCATAAAGCCCTCGTACACACGTGTTAGAGGCCTCCTTCCCACGTCCTTCAGCCCGCCTGCACATGAATTAGAGCCCTCCTGTACATGTCCTGGAGCACTGCTACACACTTCCTAGAGCTCTCCTTCAAACGTCCTACAGCCCCCCAGCACACATCCTAAATCCTCCTTCACACAACCAAGAGACCGCCTACACATGTCCTACAGTGCTTCTGCACATGTCATAAACCTCTCATACACTCGTGCTAGAGCCCCCCTTCACCCATCCTACATCCCTCCGGCACACATCCTAGAGCCTTAATTCACAAGTCCTGCCGCCCTCCTACGCACGTCCTAGCACCCTCCTAAACACATCCTAGAGACCTTCTACACACGTCCTGGAGCACTCCTACACATATCCTACAGCTCTCCTGCACACATCCTACACCCCGCTGCATACGTCTTACAGACCTCCTGAACACGTCCCACAGCCCTCCTCCACATGTCCCTGAGGCCTCTTACACAGGTCCTAGAGCCCTCCTGTGCACATCTTGAAGCCCTCTTGCACACGTCTTAAAGCCCTGTTGCACATGACCTAGAGCCCTACTTCACACGTGCTACATTCCTCCTATACACGTCATAAAGCCCTCCTACACACATCCTACAGCCCTCCTACTCATGTCCCAGAGCCCTCCTACACATGTCCTAGAGCCCTCCTACCCATGTCCTAGAGCCCTCCTGCACACTTTTTACAGCCATCCTGCAAATGTCCTAGATCCCTCCTTCACACATCACAGAGCCCTCCTCCACATGTCCTAGAGCCCTCCTTCACACATCCTCCACCTTCCTGCAAAGTCCTTCAACCCGCCTACACACGTCCTAAAGCCCTCCTACACACGTCCTACAGCCCTCATGCACAGGTCCTGCATCCGGCCTGCACAATTCACACATACCTCCTGGTCAAATCTTTGAATCCTCCTTCACAAGTCCTAGAGCCCTCATTCCCACGTCCTACAACCCTCCTGCACACATCCTAGAGTCCTACCTTACACGTCATTCAGCCCTCCATCAAAAGTCCTACAACCCTCCTACACCCGTCCTAGAGCCCTCCTTCACACATCATCCACCCTCCTGCAAAGGTCCTACAACCCTCCTACACACGTCCTAGAGCCCTCCTACACATGTGCTACAGCCCTCCATTACACGTCCTTCAACCTCCTGCACACGTCCTAGATCATCCAACACACAACCAAGAGCCTTCCTACACAGGCCCATGTGTCTTCCTGCACATGTCATAAAGCCCTCGTGCACATATGCTAGAGCCCTCTTTCAGCCGTCCTTCATCCCTCCTGCACACGTCCTAGACCCTTAATTCACAAGTCCTGCAGCCCTCCTACGCATGTCCTAGACCCTCCTACACACGTCCTAGAGCCCTCCTCCAAACGTCCTGGAGCACTCCTACACAAGTCCTAGACCCCTCCTGCACATGTCCTACAGCCCGCATGCACATCCTACAGATCCTGCACACATTCTACACTCCTCCTATACACGTCCCTGAGCCCTCCTACACACATCCTAGAGCCCTCCTGCACACGTCTTAAAACCCTCTTGCACACGTCTTAAAGCACTCTTGCAAACAACCTAGAGCCCTACTTGACACGTCCTACATTCGTCCTATACACTTCATAAAGTCCTCCTACACACATCCTAGAGCCGTCCTTCACACATCCGCCATTCGCCTGCAAAGTCCTAAAACCCTCCAACACACGTTCAAAAGCCCTCCTACACACGTCCTACGGCCCTCTTGCACACGTCCTAAATCCGGCCTGCACAATTCACACATACCTCCTGCTCACATCTTTGAGTCCCCCTTCACAAGACCTAGAGCACTCTTTCACATGTCCAACAACCTTCCTGCACATGCCCTAGAGTCCTACTTCACACGTCCTTCAGCCCTCCTTCAAAAGTCCTACAGCCCTCCTTACCATATCCCAGAATCCTCCTACACACGACCTAGAGCCCTACCACACATGTCCTAGAGCCCTCCTTCACAAGTCATACAGCCCTCCTGCACACGTCCTAGATCCTCCTACACACAACAAAGAGCACTCCTACACAGATCCTAGAGTCCTCCTGCACATGTCATAAAGCCCACGTACACACATCTAGAGCACTATTTCACCCGTCCTATATCCCTCCTGCACAAGTTCTAGATCCTTAATTCACAAGTCCTGCAGCCCTCCTATTCATGACCTAGACCCTCCTACACACGTCCTAGAGCTCTCCTACATACGTCCTGGAGCACTCCTACACACGTCCTAGACCCCTCCTGCACAAGTCTTAGAACCCTCCTGAATACGTACTACAGACCTCCTGCACATGTCCCAGAGCCCTCCTCAACACATCGTAGAGCTCTCATTCACATTGTACAGCCATCCTACACACGTTTTATCACCCTACTACACACATCTTAGATCCCTCCTATACACATAGTAGAGCACTCCTACACACGTGCTACAGACCGCCTACACAACTCTTTCAGCCCTCCTGCACATGTCAAGAGCCATCGTGCACACATCATAGAGCCCTTCTGCAAACGACCTGGAGACCACCTACACACGTCCTAGAGCCCTCTGCACATGACATAAAGCTCCCCTGCACACATCCTAGAGTTCTCCTGAATACGACCTAGAGTCCTCCAACACACGTCCTTGAGCCCTCCTTCACAAATCCTACAGCCCTGGTACAAATGTAATTGAGCCCTCCTACACACTTCCTAGATCCCTCCTAAACACATATTAGAGCCCTCCCACACACATCGTAGTGATATCCTGCAAAGGTCCTGCAGCTCTCCTTCACACGTCTCACATACCTTCTGCACATGTCCTAGAGCCTTTATTCACAAGTCCTGCAGCCCTCTAAAACACGTCCTAGAACCCACCTACACACATACTAGAGCCCTCCTACACACATCCTGGAGCACGACTACACACGTCCTAGAGCACTCCTGCACACGACCTACAACCCTCCTGCACAGGTCCTACAGACCTCCTGCACACACCCTACCGCCAGCCCCATATCCCTGAGCCCTCCTACACACATCCTGGATCACTCCTACACACGTCCTAGTGTCCTCCTCTACATGTCCTACAACCCTCCTGCAAAGGTGTTAGAGACCTCTGCACACATCAGAGAGCCATCCTAAACACGTCATAGAGACATCATTAACATGTCTGACAGCCCTTCTGCAATCATCCAAGATCCCTTCTACACACATCCTAGAGCCCTCCTACACAGATCCTAGATCCCTCCCGCACATGTCATAAAGCCCTCGTACACACGTGCTAGAGGCCTCCTGCCCACGTCCTACAGCCCTTCTGCACACGAATTAGAGCCCTCCTGCACATGTCCTGGAGCGCTCCTACACACATCCTAGAGCTCTCCTTCACCCGTCCTACAGCCCTCCAGCACACATCCTAAATCCTCCTTCACACAACCAAGAGCCCTCCTCCACATGTCCTACAGTGCTTCTGCACATGTCATAAAACTCTCATAAATTCGTGCTAGAGCCCTCCTTCACCCATCCTACATCCCTCCGGCACACATCCCAGAGCCTTAATTCACAACTCCTGCCGCCCTCCTACACACGTCTTAGAACCCTCCTAAACACATCCTAGAGAGCTTCTACACACATCCTGGAGCACTCTTACACATATCCTACAGCTCTACTGCACACATCCTACACGCCCCTGCACACGTCTTACAGACCTCCTGAACACGTCCCACAGCCCTCCTCCACATGTCCCTGAGGCCTCCTACACAGGTCCTAGAGCCCTCCTGCACACATCTTAAAGCCCTCTTGCACACTTCTTAGAGCCCTATTGCACATGACCTAGAGCCCTACTTGACTCGTGCTACATTCCTTTTATACACATCATAAAGCCCTCCTACACACGTCCTATAGCCCTCCGAAAAACATCCTAGAGCCCTCCTACTCACATCCTACAGCCCTCCTACACATATCCTAGAGCCCTCTTACACATGTCCTAGAGCCAACCTACACATTTCCTAGAGCCCTCCAACCCACTTCCTAGAACCCTCCTGCACACATTATACAGCCATCCTGAAAACGTCCTAGAGCCCTCCTGCACACGTCACAGAGCCCTCCACCACACGTCCTAGAGCCCTCCTTCACACATCCTCCGCCCTCCTGCAAAGGTCCTACAACCCTCCTAAACAGGTCCTAAAGCCCTCCTACACACGTCCTACAGCCCTCATGCACACGTCCTACATCCGGCCTGCACATTTCACACAGACCTGCTGCTCACATCTTTGAGTCCTCCTTCACAAGACCTAGAGCCCTCTTTCACACGTCCTACAACACTCCTGCACAGGGATGTGGGGCCAGTGGTAGGTGTGTGCAGGAGGTGTGTAGGACATGTGCAGGAGTGTTGTAGGATGTGTGCAGGAGAGCTCTATGACGTGTGTTGCCGTGCTCCAGGATGTGTGTAGGAGGGCTCTAGTATGTGTGTAGGAGGGTACTAAGACGTGCGTTAGTCCTAGAATCCTACTTCACATGTCCTTCATCCCTCCATCAAAAGTCCTACAGCCCTCCTACACACCTCCTAGAGCCCTCCTACACATGTCCTACTGCCCTCCATTACTTGTCCTACAACCTCCTTCACACGTCCTACATCCTCCGACACACAACCAAGAGCACTCTTACACAGGCCCTAGAGTCCTCCTGCACATGTCATAAAGCCCTCGTACACACATGTTAGAGCCCTCTTTCAGCCGTACTACATCCCTCCTGCACACGTCCTAGACCCTTAATTACCAAGACCTTCAGCCCTCCTACGCATGTCCCAGACCCTCCTACACACGACCTATAGCCCTCCTACAAACGTCCTGGAGCACTCCTACACATGTAGTAGACCCCTCCTGCACATGTCCTACAGCCCTCCAGCACATCCCACAGACCTACTGCACACATTCTACAGTCCTCCTATACATGTCCCTGAGCCCTCCTACACATATCCTAGAGTTCTCCTGCACATGTCTTAAACCCTCTTGCATACGACTTAAAGCCGTCTTGCAAACAACCTAGAGCCCTACTTGACACGTCCTACATTCCTCCTATACACTTCATAAAGGCCTCCTCCCCACATCCTAGAGCCCTCCTTCACACATCCTCCACTCTCCTGCAAAGTCCTACAACCCTCCTACATACATCCTACAGCCCTCATGCACACATCATAAATCCGCCCTGCACAATTCACACATACTTCCTGCTCACATCTTTGAGTCCTCCTTCACAAAACCTAGAATACTCTTTCTCACGTCCTACAACCCTCCTGCACCCGTCCTAGAGTCCTACTTCACACGTCCTTCAGCCCTCCTTCAAAAGTCCTACAGCCCTCCTAACCATATCCCAGAATCCTCTTACAAACGACCTAGAGCCCTACCACACATGTCGTAGAGCCCTCCTTCACAAGTCCTACAGCCCTCCTGCACACGTCCTAGATCCTCCTACACACAACAAAGAGCACTCCTACACAGATCCTAGAGTCCTCCTGAACATGTCTTAAAGCCCACGTACACACATCTAGAGCCCTCTTTCACCCGTCCTAGATTCCTCCTGCACAAGTTCTAGATCCTTAATTCACAAGACCTGCAGCCCTCCTATGCATGTCCTAGACCCTCCTACACATGTCCTAGAGCTCTCCTACTTACGTCCTGGGGCACTCCTACACATGTCCTAGACCCCTCCTGCACACGTCTTAGAACCCGCCTGCACATGTCCCAGAGCCCTCCTCAACATATTGTAGAGCTCTCATTCACGTTGTACAGCCGTCCTACACACGTTTTAGCACCCTACTACACACATCTTAGATCCCTCCTATACACATACTAGAGCACTCCTACACACGTGCTACAGACCACCTACACACGTCATTCAGCCATTCTGCACATAGCAAGAGCCATCGTGCACACATCATAGAGCCCTTCTGCAAACGACCTGGAGCCCTCCTACACACGTCCTAGACCCCTCCTGCACATGACATAAAGCTCTCCTGCACACATCCTAGAGTTCTCCAGAACACGACCCACACATCCTTGAGCCCTCCTTCACAAATCCTACAGCCCTGGTACACATTTAATTGAGCCCTCCTACACACTTCCTAGATCCCTCCTAAACACGTATTAGAGCCCTCCCACACACATCCTAGTGATCTCATGCACACGTCCTGCAGCGCTCCTTCACAGGTTTACATCCCTTCTGCACATGTCCTAGAGCCTTAATTCACAAGTCCTGCAGCCCTCTAACGCACGTCCTAGAACCTCGTACACACATACTAGAGCCCTCCTACACACATCCTGGAGCACGACTACACACTTCCTAGAGCTCTCCTGCACACGTCCTACAACCTTCCTGCACATGTCCTACAGACTTCCTGCACACACCCTACATCCCGCCGCACATCCCTGAGCCCTCCTAAACACGTCCTAGTGCCCTCCTGTACATGTCCTACAACCCTCCTGCAAAGGTGCTACAGACCTCTGCACACATCAGAGAGCCCTCCTAAACACGTCCTAGAGACATCCTTAACATGTCTGACAGCACTTCTGCAATCATCCTAGATCCCTTCTACACACATCCTAGAGCCCTCCTACACAGATCCTATATCCCTCCCGCACGAGTCATAAAGCCCTCGTACACACGTGCTAGAGGCCTCCTTCCCACATCCTACAGCCCTCCTGCACACGAATTAGAGCCCTCCTGCACATGTCCTGGAGCACTCCTACACACATCCTAGAGCTCTCCTTCACACGTCCTATAGCCCTCCAGCACACATCCTAAATCCTCCTTCACACAACCAAGAGCCCTCCTCCACATGTCCTACAGTGCTTCTGCACATGTCATAAACCTCTCATACACTCGTGCTAGAGCCCTCCTTCACCCATCCTCCATCCCTCCGGTACACATCCTAGAGCCTTAATTCACAAGTCCTGCCGCCCTCCTATGCACATCCTAGGACCCTCCTAAACACATCCTAGAGACCTCCTACACACGCCTTGCAGCACTCCTACACATATCCTAGAGCTCCCCTGCACAAATCCTACAACCCCTTCACACGTCTTACAGACCTCCTGAGCACGTTTCACAGCCCTCCTCCACATGTCCCTGAGGCCTCCTACACAGGTCCTAGAGCCCTCCTGCACACATGTTAAACCCTCTTGCACATGTCTTAATGCCCACTTGCAAATGACCTAGAACTCTATTGACACGTGCTACATTCCTCGTATACACGTCATAAAGCCCTCCTACACACGTCCTATATCCTTCCGAAAAACATCCTAGAGCCCTCCTACACACATCCTACAGCCCTCCTACACATGTCCCAGAGCCCTAGTACACAGGTCCTACAGCCCTCTTACACATGTCCTAGAGCTCTCCAACCCACTTCCTAGATTCCTCCTGCACACGTTTTACAGCTATCCTGCAAACGTCCTTGATCCCTCCTGCACACGTCACAGAGCCCTCCTCCACACGTCCTAGAGCCCTCCTTCACACATCCTCCACCCTCCTGCAAAGGTCCTACAACCCTCCTACACTCGTCCTAAAGGCCCCCCTACACAAGTCCTACAGCCCTCATGCACACGTCCTACATATGGCCTGCACAATTCACACATACCTCCTGCTCACAACTTTGAGTCCTCCTTCACAAGACCTAGAGCCCTCTTTCACACGACCTACAACCCTCTTGCACACGTCCTAGAGTCCTACCTTACACGTCCTTCAGCCCTCCATCAAAAGTCCTACAGCCCTCCTACACACATCCTAGAGCCCTCCTACACATGTCCTACAGCCCTCCATTACACGTCCTACAACCTCCTGCACACGTACTAGATCCTCCAACACACAACCAAGAGCACTCCAACGCAGGCCCTAGATTCCTCCTGCATATGTCATAAAGCCCTCGTACACATATGCTAGAGCCCTCTTTCAGCCATCCTACATCCCTCCTGCACACGTCCTAGACCCTTAATTCACAAGTACTGCAGCCCTCCTACGCATGTCCTAGACCCTCATACACACGACCTAGAGCCCTCCTACAAATATCCTAGAGTACTCCTACACACGTCCTAGCCCCCTCCTGCACATGTCCTACTGCCCCTGTGCACATCCTACAGACCTCTTGCACACATTCTACAGTCCTCCTATACACGTCCCTTAGCCCTCCTACACACATCCTAGAGTCCTCCTGACACGTCTTAAAACCCTCTTGCATATGTCTTAAAGCCCTCTTGCAAACAACCTAGAGAACTACTTGACACGTCCTACAATCCTCCTATACAATTCATAAAGCCCTATTCCACACATCCTAGAGACCTCCTTCACACAACCTCCACTCTCCTGCAAAGTCCTACAACCCTCCTACACATGTTCAAGAGCCCTCCTGCACACGTCCTACAGCCCTCATGCACACGTCCTACATCAGGCCTGCACAATTCACACATACCTCCTGCTCACATCTTTGAGTCCTCCTTCACAAGACCTAGAGCACTCTTTCACACGTCCTAAAACCCTCCTGCATATGTCCTAGAGTCCTACTATACACGTCCTTCAGCCCTCCTTCAAAAGTCCTACAGCCCTCCTAACCATATCCCAGAATGCTCCTACAAACGACCTAGAGCCCTACCACATATGTCCTAGAGCCCTCCTTCACAAGTCCTACAGCTCCCTTCCACAAGTCCTGGAACCTCCTACACAAAACAAAGAGCACTCCTGCACAGATGCTAGAGTCCTCCAGCACATGTCATAAAGCCCACGTACACACATCTAGAGCCCTATTTCACCCGTCCTACATCCCTCCTGTACAAGTTCTAGATCCTTAATTTACAAGTACTGCAGCCCTCCTTTGCATGTCCTAGACCCTCCTACACATGTCCTACAGCTCTCTACATACGTCCTGGAGCACTCCTACACAAGTCCTAGAACCCTCCTGCACACGTCTTAGAACCCTCCTGCACACGTCCTACAGACCTCCTTCACATGTCCCAGAGCCCTCCTCAACACATCGTAGAGCTCTCATTCACGTTGTACAGCCGTCCTACACACGTTTTATCACCCTGCTACACACATCTTCGATCCCTCCTATACAGATACTGGAGCACTCCTACACACGTGCTACAGACTGCCTACACACCTCTTTCAGCCGTCCTGCACATGTCAAAAGCTATCGTGCACACATCATAGAGCCCTACTGCAAACGACCTGGAGCCCTCCTACACACGTCCTAGAACCCTCTTGCACATGACTTAAAGCTCTCCTGCACATATCCTAGAGTTCTCCTGAACACGACCTACAGTCCTCTAGCACACGTCCTTGAGCCCTCCTTCACAAATCCTACAGCCCTGGTACACATGTAATTGAGCCCTCCTACTCACTTCCTAGATCCCTCCTAAACACTTATTAGAGCCCTCCCACACACATCCTAGTGATCTCCTGCACACATCCTGCAGCTCTCCTTCACACGTCTTATATCCCTTCTGCACATGTCCTAGAGCCTTAATACACAAGTCCTGCAGCCCTCTAACGCACGTCCTAGTACCCTCCTACACACATACTAGAGCCCTCCTACACACATCCTGGAGCACGGCAACACACGTCATAGAGCTCTCCTGCACACATCCTACAAC
>JAJEJO010025515.1:0-12085 GCA_020662805.1 Glaucomys volans
CCAAGAAGTTTTAGACAGAGCAGATGTGGGCATCTTATGTCAGTCAAATCTGAAACACAGGGCTAGGAAGAGGTGAGAGATTGAAGTAAGGAAGCTTCACACAGCCAATTCTCAAATATTGACTCTCAACACAAAGGCATTGTGATAATGTGTCTGTGCTTTGGAAGACAGAGGGACTAGAGACACACACACTTTTTTCAAATGGTCAAGTGACACTTCTCTGTTTCTCTCTCACATAAATTTTTCCTAAACATGAAACAAAAAATTCAACATGTGCCATCCAGTATTTGAAGAAGTTAAAAAACATTTCTTCAAATTGAAATATAGCATGGAAAACAAATTGATAATATTGAGAGGGAAAATTTGCCTTTGGAATGTGAACTGTAGCTGAAAATTTAGAAAAATTTCCTATGTCTACACAGGAATACACCATAGTATATTTCACAATCATGAACATCCACAAGAAATTGGACCTAATTAGAATGAGATATATTCCATGCTTGTTTAATCATATCAAAATGAATTCTGTCATGTACTACTAAAAATAACCCATAAAAATATAGTAATTCATTTTTATACCTATGAAGAGCTAGGATAAAGCACATGGTTCTGCATTTGAGACACTGCTTCCTGAATATTTATCTAGCTCAGCAGGAAGGAACTGAAATCTCTAGACACCACAGCTCCATTCATGCTGGAACACCATGGAGTTGGGGTTCTGCTTTAATGACCTCTCAGTCTTCACCACACAGTGTGTAGATACTGGGCTGCCAGCACATCGACGCCCTCATTCTCCTCTAATGAGCCTCTGAGTCATCTTCTCTCAACCTGGGAGATTCTGATATCCTCATGGGGCTTCAGGGAGAGACTGAAGACACCATCTACAAATATGACAAGATGCCAGGGTCAAGCTACCAATCTCACTAGCTGTAGAACTAGGGACAGAGGGCTGAGCCTCCACAGAGGAAGACTGCTGCTGGCACACTGAGAGGGCCAGCAGGAGCCCCAGCCGCCCTTCTGCTCCTGCCTTTGCCAGTCCCAAGGGCTTAGGTTCCCTCCCCAGCCTCCAGATGCCTGAAGCACACTCACCATTCCCTGGTTGTCACCGTGCCCAGCGCTCTCCCTATGATTCTTCCAGCCCCTGAGTAGCACAGAAACCTGGGGCTCCTGAGGTCAGAAATGGATCCCGAGACTGGCGGATTCTGAGACCAAGGGCAGCACTAGATTTCAGATGTCCGCTCCCTCCTTGCTCCCTGGTGCGGATTGGACAGCTCTCACCCAGGCGCTTCTGATTGGCAGGGCTATGGGCCCGCCCCCTGAACCTGAGCCTAGTGACCCAGCTCTCAGAGAAAGTAGATTACAGGCAACCCAGGAATTCAGGAGAACATATTGACAGACTTTAGGCTATTACTTTTGGTTTCCGCAATACTGGGGACTCAACCCAAGGACACTCTACAATAAAACAAATTTCTGCTCCTATCTAATCTTTTAGACAGGGTCTCATGAGTTTGCTTAGGCTGGTCTCAGTATGGGAGGCATGCACCACCACACCTGGCTTTGATTTTTTGTGTTTTCAGTTACTATGAATCAAACCCAGAGCTTCAGTTTGCAGTTGTTTTAAGGCAGGGTTTCCTTTCAGGAGTGCAGTCTAACCTAGAGAGGAGGAACTTTGTATCATTGTACATATGGTCATATTGAATTATGAATTATATATGTACATATGGTTCATGCATGGAAATGATATAATGAAGATTACTTTAAATTACAAATAATGTTTCTGCTCTCTGGTCTTATGAGAATGCTGGGGTTTAATTTGGGGGGAGGGAGCAGGCACCAGGGAGTGATCCCAAGGGTGCTAAACCACTGAGCCACATCTCTATTACTTTTTTTAACCTCCAGAATGAACTTTATTGTTGTCTCTTATTCTTTTTTTAACTTTTCTTATTTTATTTTGATTCATTGCACACAAGTGGACTACAGCTGTTGTTTCTCTGGTTGTACATAAAATAGAGCCACACCATTTGTGTAATCATACATGTACATAGGGTAATAATGTTTGTTTGTATTTTATTTAAAGACAATTTCTCACTAAGTTGCTTAGGGTGTTACTCAGTTTCTCAGACTGGGTTTGAACATGCAATCCTCCTACCTCACCTTCCCAAGTGACTAGAATTACAGGAGTGCATCACCACAGTGGTATCCTATTCAACCTTTGCAGTCACTGAGAGAGCAGGCATACCCCACCACACCTGGCTATTATTTCTTTGTCTGTTTTACTTTTGATTGCTGAGTATTGAACTCAGAGCTTTAGGCTGCAACTATTTTAATGCTGGGTTTCCTTGCAGTAGCAGGATGGAGAGCAGCCAGAATGATATCTGCACTTAATTTTGGTTATAAGGCCATATAAATTTCCTAGTTTTTAATAGTATTTACCTACATAGTATTTATAGTATTTACCTACATAGCTTTCTCTTGCTCCACCTGGTGCTAAGGTAACCTGTCCAGGAATTGCCCTTCCCTGCAAGGAATAGTAAAAGTTGCTAATTCCTGCCTCCTGGGCAGTTACTGCCTGGGTTACTACCTTGGCCCTTACAGTCCACCTGCTTCTCAGCTTTTGGTCAGGACACCCACATTTTTGGGGCCTACATGGGAAGGAGAGTGATAAGGAGGAAGGGGCAGAAGAACATAGAAAACCTAAAATTTATAAAAGCAGCAAGATGCTCTCACTTCTTGGGACACCAGGACATCAGCTATGGCCCACTTCATCCTTCCGGAAGAAGTCTATGCTATTATTATTCAAATAAAACTTGCTTTTGACACTTTCCTCAGTGAGCTCCTCTAATGTCCAAACTTCAACATTTGAGGAAGCAGAACTGCTCACAGACAACTGGGGTTTCATTAATGCTTCATGCAATTTAAGTGCCTGATTCTTGGGCCACTCAAGTGGAGCAGGAGCCCTCACAAGAATGGAAGCAGAGATTCCTTGCAGTTTTGTTCCCATCTGTGTCCTCTATGCCTAGAACAGAGCTTCATGCACATTAGTTAAATTTTAATGTACAAAAGTGGTATATTTTCATAAGTAAAACTAAATGACAAATCAAAAATGCAGATCCCCTAGTCACTGATTCTAAACTGTTTTTGAGAGTATCATGAAAATTGTGCTTGGTCTCACAGCAGTCTGAGAGGCAGGCATTGCTCCTTGTCCTGCTTTAGAGATGCAGTGAGTCCCCCAATGTTGTCCCTGGCAAGGGTCATGGTCACCTCCCCACTCTATGATTATCTTACTGCCTAGGCACCTGGAAGCCCCGCACCATGGGTGAGTGAGGTGGAGTGTGGCATCCGAACTAAGTTCCAGTGAGTGACAGCCATGTCACATGCTCATCCTCACTGTACCTCCAGGTTACACCATGTACACAACAGACACAAGAAGTCTCTGAGCATGCCTCAGACCATTTGTGCTCCCCGAAAACAAAGTCTCTATGGAGACTTTCTCCAGGACCCCTTCCAGAAACCCCATGGACCTCAACACACCTGAATACATGGAAAGTCACAGCATCCAGTGAGAGGGAGGAACTAAGGAACGATTCAACATGGTGTCTTCTTTCTTCCATTGCTTTATTGTAAAAGTGAGAAAGTGAAGCTCCAACAGAAGACTCTGAACTCACTTGTGGGGTAGATGAAGACCAAGGGCCCTGCTTTCCCATTTGGCCCACAGCGATGTACAAAATGATTTCCAAAGCATATGTGCATTTCTGGGCTCCCTGGTCTCCCTTTGCCTGTGGCAAGTGCACACGTCATACCGTGTGCTCACCTGCTGGGCTGGTGGTTCCCAGACTGAGGAGCCCTGAATTGGGTGCTTTTCCCACTTGCTTCCTTGAGGCCCGTCCCTGCCCACTGCAACTGGGGATTGGCCTTCAGAGCTGCAATTAGCTCTGGTCTGCCATCTCCTAAAATTTGCTGGGCTCCACTGGGCAACACAATATTCCACAGGACTCTCGCTGCCCAGCACTTCAGCTCCAGTCAACTTCCTATCTTAGGCCCTGCCCAACATTTGGGCTCCCCTTGGCTCTGCTCTATGGCACAACACCCACGTCACCCACTTCCTCCACTGTATTCTGGCCACTTGGCTCCTCATCTTCTGGCCTAACATACATTCTACCTAACACACATTTGCCCTCTAGCTCTGAAAACTTTTGTGGTCTGACTTGGCCCAATTCCACCCACATCTAATAGCATCTCAAATGGCTCTGCTCTTCTTGATCAACCTGGCTCTTCAATCTTACTAGTAAACCTGCCACTTCTCACCCACCTGACTGCTTCAAATCTCCTTGAGAACTCCAATTGAAAGGGAAAAAAGGGGTCTTGCAGTGTTGCCCAGTGGTCCCAGACACTGCTTAGTCTGAGGGATGACTGAATATGGGATAGGGTCATGTCGGGAACCAAACCAGCAATGGATGACCTTGAGCAACTCTGCTCACCTCTCAGTTACCCTCACCATTTAAATGTGCAGATGATGATAATACTTTATTACCATAAATGTGAGCATATTCTGATTGGTATGTCAGGCAGAGTACACCAGCAGAGCAGATATGGGTGAGCAAAGAGCAAGGTCCTGGCCCTGTTGCAGAGGAGCCTTTCGAGGATTCAAGGTGTGTGTGTGTTTTTACAGGATCTTCCATTTGCTTTTCTCTAGCTTTGTGGCATTCAGCACCTTCTCTTAACCTTCCAGCACAGGATAGGCACAGATACTTGGCAAAAAAGTTTCATCTGTGCTCTCCTCACCAGACAGTCCACAACTTCTCAGAATGATGCAGGATAGGTGTCTGACCATGGCCTTCTTAAGGTGGGGTCTCAGTAGTAGAGCCTCTGTGGTGACCTCTGTGTCATGACTGCTCATTCTGACAGGCTGACTCAATGCAGGGGGAACAGGACAGCCCTGGGGCTGCAAGATGCAGGGACAAACATGGGTGCTCTAAATAAAAGTATTGTGTTACAGAGCACTGGGTAGGTCACAGGAACCAGAGGGCAAAGATTAATAAAGGATGAGCTGGGATGTGCCAGGTGACCTCAGAGTCCAAAACCCCTTCACAGTTCTCCATGGATGCTGCTGCTACATGACCCCACTTTAAAGATTTCTGTTCTTCCTTTATCTCAACTTCTGCATTTCCAGAGAAAGGGTCTGATGGGCTGGGTGTAGGTACTAGGAAATATGTTACTTTCAGCTAATTATTGAAGGATGATTAGAAGCTTGCTAAAGGGCAAAGGGAAGGACATTCTAGGTAAGAACAGCATGTAAGTTCCTACAGAGGAATCGGGGGCCTCTCAGAATCACTGAGCCACACTATGCCAGAGACTCTTCTCATCATGTCATTCAATGACCAAATCCCTTCAAAAAGAGTGCTAACATTCTGGAAAACTAATGACATTTTATTATAAAAATGCTAAAGGCTCTTATAAAGGGTTCAAAATGTACAGGAGAAGACTGGAAATCTGGGAAGGGGACAGAAACCAAAACAAAACCACGTGCCCAGAAGCCAGAATTATCATTAGGTGACATCATTACCGATGTGTTTCAAGTCACATAGATGGGAGGAATGGCAGAGGGAGGAGGGGCAAAATAAGGAAAATAATCTGATTTCAATGAGATCAAATGTGTACAGCAATTTTTCAAATAGAGCAAATGCATAAACTTGGGTGTAAGAGAAGCAGTTTCTAACTTGATATATTTCTTTTGTGACCAACCACCTATGTGATATAAGATCACCTCGATGATGGGATTTAAATTTTGTTCTCAAAATAAATTTTAATATAAGCATTTTAAAAAGGGTAGCCTCAATGGTGCAATCTTCCTGCCTCAGCCTCCTGGTCCTCTGAGATTACAGGCATGTTCGAGTGAAAACCAAGTAAGACATAACTCCAGAAAACCTCAAGATGATATTTTAATTCAGAACTATTCTCAATAATATATGGTAATTCTGGGTTTTAAAGTTTTTTTGTAGTTGTAGATGAATAGAATGACTTTATTGTGTTTATTTTTAATGTGGCGCTAAGGATCAACCCCAGTGCCTCACACATGCTTGCAAGCACTCTGCCACTGAGCTACAGCCCCAGTCCCAGGAATGAAACAAAATAGAATGAGAGAAATATCATGATCCTATGTACATGTATGATTACACAAATGGTGTGACTCTACTTCACGTACAAACAGAGAAATGGAAGTAGCAACACATTTGTGTGCAATGAATCTAAATTTTAACAAATAGTATTATGGTGATTCTGAATACTTAGGGAAGCTGATATGTAGTGGGAGACCAACAATTGCAGCATTACGCAGACATGATCTGGTAATAATATGGGAATTGCACCTGGAGGGTGTCAGAGAAACTTGAGAACTGAAGTGGGAAAGTGGTGTACGCTGGAGTGAATCCATATACTTTTCTGACAAGAGAATAGACAGAGATTGATGCAGGTGATCTTACAGAAAACAAAGGTTTTTTCCCCTCATTTTCTAAGATAAAAACTATGTGATTCCTTGCCCAAATGATGAAAAAGACCATCCAACTATATGGTTTTATTAGCATACAAAGCACATTTTATCTAATTTTTCCTTGGAATCTCAGCAAAATCATCCTCCTTCTCTTCCACATCCTCACTTTCCTTCCCCAGCACAGGTTCAAGCCCACTGACCTGACAGTGGGTCTCTTGGCCCTAATCCACCTAGGGATGCTGATATTATGGGTTCATAGCTACAGATAGTTTTGCACCTCAGAATTTTCAGGATTTTGCCCTCAGGTCTATGCATGAGGCACTTACATGATACCCTGAGCAAACAAAGGGAATCAAATTTTACTATGGTCTGAATGTTTATCCTCCCAAAACTTGCATTGTAAATTTCTAACCCCACAACATGATGACAGGAGGTGAGGCCTTTGAGGTTATTAGGTCACAGGGGTGGAGCTACACAAATGGAATGATTGTCCTTTTAAAAAAGGACCTCTAATTTTACAATGTGACAACACAGTGAGATAGTGCATTCCTTTAGTCTGATCAAGGTGCTATAATAAATTAAAGTAGACTGAGGACTTATAAATCTCTCAAACTTTTACAGTGTGAAAATCAAGGCATCAGCAGATTCAATGTCTGGAGAGGACATAGCATCAACCTACATATCTCTTCACAGCTGAACAAGTTCTTCTAAGGCATAAAGAAGAATAGAATTATGTCATGTTTGAAATGAGCAAACACGGTGAACATAATGCTAAGTGAAACATGCTTGACTCAGAAAATCAAGGATCAAGTGTTTTCTCTTACATGTGAAAACTAGAAAGAAAAATGAAGCAAGGAAAAGAAACAAGATTTCAAAAAAGAAGAAAAGAAGAGCAGAGTAGAGTCTCATGAGGAGAGATGAGGAGAGGGAAAAGTGAGGCACTAAGGAAAGAGACTATTCAGATTTTGCTCTGTACATACATGAATATGTCACAGTGAATACACTATTAACATAATTATATTGTACTGACAAACATGTATTTTGGTACCAGGGATTGAACCCAGGTGTGATTAACCACTAAGCCACAACCTTAGTACTTTGTTATATTTGAGTCAGAGTCTCACTAAGTTCCTCAGGGCCCTTGAAATTTGCTGAGGATTTGAATCTGTGATCCTCCTTCCTCAGACACCTGTAGAACTGGGATTTCAAACATGCACCCCTCTGCCCAGCTAAAGATAGCTTTTGAAAATCCATCCAAAAGAGAAAAGGCCTGAAAAAATCTAGTTTTAGGTGAGTTCTACAACACATTTTAAGAACAATTAATGAGAGCTGATATTGTAGCTCTCTTGTAGAGTACATGCCTAGCACCTGTGAGGCACTGGGTTCAATCCTCAACACCACAAAAACTAAATGAATAAATAAATAAACAAAATGTGTTGTATCTATAACAAAAAATATGTTTTTACAAAAATATTTGCTTCTCAATTTACTCCATGAAAGAAAACAGGAAAGAAATTTCTTCAAAATTGATTTAATGAAGTTGGTATTACACTGGTGCCCAAATCAGGTAAAAACACATCAGCAAAAGGAAACTAAAGAGCAACATCCCTGAGAATATACTTGCAACAATACTTGATAAAATATTAGCAAATTGTACTCAAAAGCACATTAAGAAGATTTTATATCATGATCAAGTTGATTTCAATCCAGAGTGTAAAAGAGCTCAAACTGTGCAAATAACTAATTCACCATACAAGTAGAATTAACAACAAAAATCACATGCTCATCTCAAGAGATGCAGAAGCCTTTGAAAAATTTTAGTGCCAATTCATATTAATAATCCTCAATAGAGTAGGCTCATGTAGAACTTACCTCAACCTCATAAAGGCTATGTATGATGTTGATTTTGTGTTTTTCATAACAAGCAGGGGAACACTGAAATTATTTCCTCTAAATTAGGAACAAGATAAGGATGTCCACTCTCTCCACTTCTATTTGAAACAGCATGTGATAAAGTTATGGAGGGAAAAAGTTAAAGTTAAAGTTACGGAGTTATGGAGCTCACTGAGGAAGGAGGAGTCTTAAACCAGGTTTCATTCCCAGTAGCAGAAATCCCCTTAGAAATGAATTCCTTTTGTCTTTATTATCCTTTCCTACATCTGCATTTTCTCCCACCCTTATTTTCTATCTTTTGTTCATCACAGAACTAGATGTCCCAGGCTTGGATTATAGCTATTGTACAAACAGACTATGTTTTTGCTATTGTTAATTTCATTTTGCAGTTTTCTTTAAAGTTTATAACTGTTGCCTATAAATGTTTCTCAGAAGTACTTCTCCTCATAGAACAAACTGAGCTAATCTGAGATAATTAGTCATCACCTACAGGACAGACACAAAATAAGGCTAAATCCAGTTCTGATGCTGACCTCCAGTAAATGGAAGGGGTGGCTCTAATATAAAAACCCATCACTCTAAATTAAAGTCCTGGGAAACTGGCCCACTGCATGTTTAAAAAAAGTTCGACTATAAAGTTGAGGAAGAGATATCACCAAGGAATATGCAGCCAACATGTGGCCCTTGCCCTCTAAGGACAGCCAAGACCCAGAGAAGGATGGGTCCACTGTAAGGGTGCTCCACTCTGGTGAGTCACCCAAAATTGCATTCAGGGAGATTAAGATGATCCTAGAAAAGAGGAAGTTAGCCAGTGTACTTTCTACAAAGAGGAGAGCCATTGGAGAGAGAAATATCCCTGAGGGTTCTAAGAGAAGAAGCATATGATGGGTAAGGCTCTGACCCATCCTGACAGATAGCACCACTGGTAGAGGAAGCTAAAAGAGCCAAGAGGCTCCACACACATTCTTAAGAGGGGTCTCTGAGAAATTTCAGCTGACACTTAGCAGTAGATAGGATCAAGGTCGATTTTGAACAACTTGGTCATAGAAAAAAAAAAACCTGGTAGAAGAGTAGAGCAAACAACAGTACTACATCGATATTTAAAAGGAAAAACCATTTTTAATGCAACTTAAGATGTACACTTGTGACAGCTCTACCAAAAATAAGCAAAGCTGTATGCTGTAAATAAAGGGTACTTATGTGTGAATGTCCAATATTTAACTATCACAGAAGACTCTAGAAATAAAATGTTCTCCTGCCTTTCAGACACTGGCTGAAATACTAAGTGCTTATGTATTAATTGTTTACAGAAAGCAATGCTTTCTCTCTTCTCACTGTATCTTTGCAGGAACCTTGCCTTATGTATGCCTTGTCCATTCATCTGTCAACTGCCACCATGAAACTCTGGACTGCTGTGATGCTGAACACCCTGAAGGATCTATGCCTCACCTGAAAGAAAATAAGGACTTTGGATCATGTCCCCAAAGGTCACCCTCTCTCTGCAGGAAGCAGCTTGGAGATGCCATCACCCATTTTTTCATACAAATGGAATGTAGATACTGACAGTGATGAAATGTAACAGTGGTTCACTTAATCTTTTGTACGTAATCTTAAAAGGGACATATTATACTTTTCCTCTCCTCCCTATCCCCTTCCCTAACCTGGGGGAAGGGAAGAAGATTTTGCAAGCCCTCACTAAACACCTCAAATAGCCTTTCATCTCACCTTAGAAATCATTAACCACACACCTCAGAGAGGCCTGCTTTCAACACCTGTGTGTCCTCCATACTAATTTGAGAGAACTCTTACTATTCTCTGCAGAATAAACTCTGTACACAACTCACTGAGATCTTTTAACATCTCAGTATGCCTTCCATGTACGCCTCTATGAGCAATGTCTAATAACCTCAAGTGGACCTCCCAAACACACTAATGAGCCTTCTCACAAACACAACACAGCCCTCTTACGCATGGCATAAGTGCCTACCTACAAACCTCAGAAGACCCTCCCTCTAAATCTCAGATATCCCTACAAAAGCTCGAGTGCCCTCCCTACACATCTCAGAAAGCACTCATTACTACCTCAGGAGCAGACTATACACCTCAGAAGGACATCATGACACACCTCAGTGAGTCCTTCCTCTACACCTTTGCAAGCCATCACTGCAAACCTCCTTTCCTATGTGACTTTAATGGCCCTCCTTACTCACATCTGAAAGCGCTCCCACTAATGTCATGAATTCCTCCTACATATCTCAAAGGGCCTTTTTACCTACTGCAGAGAGTCTGCCCTACAGACCCCAGGGAGTTCTCCATTCACATCAGACAACCTTCCATGCATACCCCAGATTGCCCTTCCAACACACCTCAGAACAGACTAAGGACACATCTGAGATAGACCTCACTGCTCACGAATCCCTCCTGACACACCACCAAGATCCCTCACTTCAACATTTCTCTCCTCCCTACTCATCTTGGAGAACTCTCACTACTCACCTCATAAGCCCCACTGTATACACCTCACTGAGCCGTTTCTACTCACCACAGAGTGCCGTCCATGTGCACCTCAGTGGTCTCCTTCAGGACTGCATGGGGATATCACAGACATCAAGATGCCCTCTGACATACCTCATAGTGTGTCTACACACCTGAGAAAGGACTCCCTGCACACTTCAGAAAGCCCTTACTACTCATCTCAAGAGCATTCCCTGCACACCACATAATGCCCTCCCTTCCCACCTCCGTGTGTCCTCACTCTACTCATTTGCAAGCCTTCTCTAAAGGGAGAGGGCCCCTCCACTCAGCTCAGAGAACCCTCACTCCACCTCAGGGAGCCCCTTCATCTCATCAGATGGCCCTTCCCTATGCACCTCAAATGGCCTTCTTTTTGATCTCAGGAAGAGCACCCACTCATATCATGGAGCCTTCTTACACACCTCATCATGTTTCCTGACCATGCCAGAGGTCCCCCTCTACCTATCTCAGACAGCCCTCCCTACACACTCCAGAGACCCCCATACATCCCTCAGGGAACACTACCCGCACACCTTAGAGACATCTCCTTACACACCTCAGAAAGACTAGCTTACTCACATATATCACCCTTTCTTCATACCTCTGGAGCTTTCCCTACACATATCATATGGCAATTCCTACCCACCTTAGAAATCCTGCACTAGGGAGAGTGCCCACTCTACTAATCTCAAAGAGATTAGTAGAAAATGGCTTTGATAAAATGTTATCTTCTGATTCAAACATCTGGAACAGCATTGGGTCTTCTTGAAGTTATTTCACTTTCTTTTGACTCCAGGTCACAGGGCTCCATTTCATCTGTTTTTAAATTATTTTTTTATTTGCTCTAATTAGTTGTACCTGATGGTAGAATGCATTTATACTTTTGATAAATCACGAATACATAAATGGACTATAATTTCACATTCCCTGATTGTACATACCATAGAATCACATCTGTCATGCAGTCCTTTATGTTTATGAGGTAATAATGTCTGTTTTACTCTACTACCCTTCCTATCTCCATACTACTTCACCTCCCTTCACTCCCTTATACCTAAAATAAAAAAGTCTATAAAGCTTTATGTAACTTCATATATAATACAGAGGAGAGTGAGCCTAATTTTACCTGCTTTCTCCCAGAAAATACAGGCATCCCATCTCCATTAGTGAGGATGAGAGTGGATCGTGCAG
>JAJEJO010025516.1:0-14838 GCA_020662805.1 Glaucomys volans
CAAGAACAGAACAAAAATAGTTCTTGATGGCTACAAGAATAATAGATGAGAGTAAGAATAGAGCATAAAACTTTAGGGATCATCTAATTCAACTGCAGCGTTTGCAGAGGAAGGAATGGAAGAATAATGAAAGCTGGGTATAATGGAGAACTTTCCAAGTAGGAGATTGCAGTCTCCCCTACAGTGTCTTCCACCCCCCTGCCTTCTTCCTGGAATAGGATTATTATACATGCAGTGGCTCTGCCTGAAGGCTGAAAATTAGATCAAATGAATCCTAAGTGTCATTGAATAATATGTTAAAAACCAACATGTAAACTGAAATATCGAAGAGGGTAACTTACATTTTTTTTATTTAATTTTTTGATTCATTGAACACAAATGGAGTACAGCAATTGTTTTTCTGGTCGTACACAAAGTAGAGTCACCCCATCTGTGCATTCATACATGTACACAGGGCAATGATGTCTGTCACACATTCTGTTATTATTCTTACCCCCCAACCTCAACCCCACCCCTCCCTTCCCTCTATGCTCTCTATCCTTTCTCCATTCTTGCCGTCATTCCACCCCACATTATGCATCATCATTCACTTATCAGAGAGACCATTCGGCCTTTGGGTTTTTGGGATTGGCTAATCTCACTTAGCATAACAGTCTCCAACATCATCCATTTACCTACAAATGCCATAATTTTATTCTTCTTTATGGCTGAGTAATATTCCATTGTGTATATATACCACAGTTTCTTTATCCATTCATCTATTGAAGGGCATCTAGGTAACTTACATTTTTAGCATCTTTTATGTGTCAGGAACTATATTTATACCCTTCAGTTGTTTTATCCTGACAGAATTCCTGCAGGGAAGATATCCCTTTTCCAGTTTGCAGAGATGGGAAATGAAGGCCAGAGAGTGAGGAGCTGGCCTATAGGCACAGGCAGGAAGTGCCCAGGCAAGATTTGTCTGATTCCCTGGCTCTTGCATCCACATGTTTATACCAGGAGAGACTGCAGAGTGTGAGCTGATGGCCTTTGGTTTATATTTGCTTCCTGCCTAGTATTTCCCCAAAGTGTTTTTTCTGTCTGCTGAATCTACTCCCAGGCTGTTGGTTTCTGTAAACTCTTGTCTTTGTTTCCACATTTTGAAGATGTCCATCTTGAGGAGCCATTCTGGAGTTAGCAAGCCCAGGAGCCCAGCTGGACTGTCAGGATGCTGGCGTGGGTTTGCACTGTGAGCTCCCTGGAGACTCTGGATCTCCTCATGCCAGGGGCACTGTGCACGGATGGCTGCTTCTGTGCACAGTGGTTTATGTGTCAAAGGGGACACCTCTCTTGTGATATGCCAGAGTTTCTGTCTGACCCAATCAATCATCATTTTCTATTTAAAACAAGTATTTCGTTCATCTGGTAGAACACTAATTACTAATTGGCCACATTACCTTGAAAAACCACAGGAGTTATTTGTGTTTCCTTAGCACTCTTCCTCAGAAACTCGCTGCAGTCAAGGATTCATTTAGTTCTGCCTTTTCCTGGCCTCATAATTTCATATGGTTGCGTGTCCATCAGGGATCATTATTGCTCACATCTATTATTCCAGCCTTTTGGGGTTCCCTCACCATTTGGGTATCAGAAGCTCATAATGGATTTTCTCCTGCCCTTGAGGTGCAACCACTCCCTTTGACTGTCAGTTTTGAATAAAGGTGGCGTGTGGGCCACAGGGTGACCTCCCAGAGGCCCCGAGTCTGTGTGCCATAAGAACCTCACTCTAAGATATTCCTTTACTTTTTCTGCTTTCTCTTGGCAAAACAAAGATTGTGGGGGTGGAGGGGAAAAAATGACAGACAGGGTAATCTGACGCTAGTCTTAAAGGGGTCTTGACTATTTTTCAGAACCAACACTGAGAAAATAAATTCAGAGATAACAGCATTTGTAGAGAACTTGGGTACCAGGTAAGGTGTGGAGCGTTTTCAAAGTTGTTTTATGAACTCTGCACAGAAGTCTCCCCTGTCAGCTATGGGAGCCGTGCTGAAGGCCAACAGTGGGAGCACCAGGCAGGGGTCAGTGCTGTCCTCCTGCAGATTCAGGACTCCATTCTGGTCCTTCCCGAACAAGAGAATGACTTCCTCCAGGGACTCAGAAACATAGCTTGTTTGCTGTTCCACTGGGATTTCCCTTGTGTCCTGTGCCTTGTTCTCTTTGCTGATGGTCAGGAGATCTATTCCCCACCTCATGCAGCTGAAGATACCTCCAGGCTTCATTTTAGCCTTTTAATTAGGACCTCACTGAAGCCCTAAGAGTAAGGTGACTGCTTGAACCTGTCACCCAGTTTGTTCCACTGGGAATGACACTGCCCCTTTGCATGGAGGGGTGAGTGGCTGTCTGGGAGAGGACATTTCCAGAGGAGCATGGCCACCTACGGGCTGTTCTAGGTATAGCCATACCTAGCCTCTGTCTAGATTCTGCACTTGAGGAATTTTGGAATCTTTTCTGTGGAAATCTGGCATAGCATGCTCTTCCTCTCCCAGTCACCCCTTTCTAAGGGAGGAGGGCATTCCTTATGTGCTCTTCACCCAGCTGCCAGTGCAGGGTTGAGTACCAGGAGGCCTCAGTAAGCCCTGCTGATATCAAGGTGCCTCTCAGAACACTAGAGCTCAATACCATTGTGTATTATTTGCATCCTCATATCCTTTTATACTTCAGTATCCTCATCTAAAAAAGGCAGGGGAGGGGCACAGGAAAGTGATATATCCAGTTATTATAAGGACTCAGTGTGCAAACCTGTGCAGTGAGGGCATGGACTTTGTTTTATTCATTATCACATCCTGAGGTTGGCACTCAGTAAATACTCATTGAATGACTGAATAAATAAGGAGTCCTCTCTTCTGCCCCACTTTGAAAAATGAGATAATGGTGTGAGCCTATGGTTCTTAGTGGGTGCTGCTTGCCAGAAGTGCCTTGGGGGCTCAAAGAGTCAGACCCCCAGTCAGTTCTCCAGAGAAATGGAACCAATAGAATGTGTATCTGTAAAAGAGAATTTGTCAGGGAATTAACTTACATGGCCACAGAGACTGTGATTTCCTGGCTACCCAGACTGCCCCTAACCTGTTCAACACAGAAGGAGGTTCCAGAAGAAGTTTCCATGATGACCTTCTGCAGCTGGAGAGCCTGTAACTGGCTCAGTTCAGGAAGACAGAAGCTTCAGCCCCAGGAATGCTGAGGGTGCAGACCTCAGAACCAAAAGCCACCGAGGACTACCAGTGCAAGTCCCAGAGTCCATAGGTAAAGAACTTGCAGTCTGATACTCAGGGCAGCAACAGGAGAAAACACTTGCTCAAAAGGAAGAGCCTGAGAATTTCCCCCTTCTTCCTCTTCAAGGTCCATCCCGGCTCTCTGCTGATTGGATGGTGCACCCACATTGAGGGTGAGTCTTGCCCCCTCGGTTCACTGATCCACATGCTAATCTTTCTTGGAAACGTCCTCCCAGAGACATCCAGATGTAATGCCCTATCAGTTATCTAGACATACCTCAATACAGTCCAGTTGATACCCCAAATTAACCTTCATAGGGCCTTTTCCAAAAGCTCACAACTAAAACCCACTTCTGAATTCTGATTCATTACTTCTTGGATGGAGCTTGGTGCATGCATTTGGAAAACAGGGTCTCAGCTGCCAATATCGACATACAAATAAATATTAGACTTTTCCAAATTGCTACAGTTTTGAAAGATTAGAAAAGAAATAATCAGCAAAGTGCCTAGTTTCTTTGTATGTTTTTTTAAAAGATATGTATAGGGAAAATACACATTGTATACTGTATACAGTAGCCCAGTTTAGACAGTATCTTCTGAAGTACAGATAACACCTCCACCAGTGTATATCATTGATAACTCTAATAGTCATTATTAATAGGATCCATGCCAACCTAAAAATTCCACTTAATGGCTACTTTGCTTAGGATTAGATGCTTTACTTGAAGACACTGTTGCCAAAAGTCCACTTGCAATTTCCCTTCTGATTTCCCCAACAATTGACTCTTTAATCTCCTGTATGACTTGCTGCAACTCATCCTGATCCACATTTCTATGCATTTTCTCAGCAGCTGGCATCAGAGGGCATTTTCCAGACCCTTCCTCCACTTTAGAGTTAGGCCCTACAACCCGTGAGGCTTCTTCAGCTGCTCCAACTTCCTCAGAACTCTCCAACTCTGGAGGCATCTGCACAGAGCCTGTTCTAGAAGGAGCAGTTGATGTCAGGGCCACTGATGCTCAGAATACTTTCTTTCTTGCCACAAACTGGGCTTTGAATTTTCCCTAAGTCACTGGAAGGCACTCCAGTTTTTCTGTTAGCATGAGAAGGACCAGAACACACAGAAGATGACTCTGATGTTGCACAGGAAAAATCTGATTCTGAGCTTTCTCCAAGAGAGAGTTCATATCCCATTTCTCTAAGTCCCAGGCCCAATTCAGACTTGAAGTAGGACTGTTCTCACATCAGTTCAGCAACTGGTTCCATTACATTCAGCGGAGAAGGACATGACAAGATATCAGCGCTTCTACTGCCACACATTCCTTGCACAGCCTGAAGCTGTTCATCCAGACCCAGCATGCAGTCCTTCAGCTGTAGCTCCAGGTCCTGAAGTTCCATTCAGACAGAATGTCTCAAACTCTGCAGCTGATCAACTTCATATCTTTCCTCCTCAGTCATATGGTGATAAACCATGGTTTGCTGATGCAACATTGCCAACTCTAAATCCATCATTTGTGGTCTAAACAAATTCAGGTTCCACCTCATTACTTGAAGCTCCTGAAAAGTACTTTCATAAAGAGGTAGAACAGATGATTTCTGAGTACTATATGGAGAAGCAGCAAAATCAGGTCCTCTCATCATAGGATACTGTGAAAGATTCTGCAGTGAGTTTCTAATATCATGCAACACTCTTCATAACTGCATTTCTATAGCAGAAGGAAGACTCTCAGAGCATGCTCCGTAAGGGTAGGCAGAGTGCCTGTGTGAGTAAGGACACCCAAATGGGGAGATGAAGGCACTGCAGGTGGCACCTGAGATGTTGGAAACACTGTGTGTGCTCAGAGTTCTCATGTGCTCACACAGGCACCTTTCCTGCCACTCAGAGTGGACAGAGTGAAGGGAGCAGACAGACTGAGATATCTGTGCTGGAGTGAACTGTGAACAGGCAGGAGTCCTTCCATGATGGCATTCCTCCAACAGCATCACCTCACTCTGGGTGGCTTCTTCCTTCTTCACAGATGATGGAAAGATGAAAATGGTGGATTTAACCAAAGACTGACCGTCATACTCAGTCACCCCTTTCTCCACTTCGTATTCCTCTTCAGGTATGTATTTATAGGTGAAGGAAGGTGGGTTGCATCTGGTCTCTTTCCCTGGAAACAACCAGACATTGACAGAGGACACAACTCTCACTGGGCTCAATAAAGTTGTTGGCAAAGACAGATCTTAGAGGATAGCCAGCTTTTGTGAGCAAGTACCTTTGTTTTAACAGCTCTTTTGATTTTATCAGGCTACGTCCTACTCTTTGATTAGACAGAGTACAAACCTTCATTGGAGCTCTTTGCAAAGCTGTATTGACTCTGTCCACAGAAGAAGGAGGCCCCATTGTATTTTCAGAGCTCTTATCACTGCATTTAGCTTCAATGGAAGCCAACGATTTCAGAATATGGTGTGTGGTACACTGGGCAAATTCACATTCACTGCTTTTATCCACATCACTTTCACCAGTTGTTTCCCTCATCAGCTCTACCGTCTGTGCAGGAGACAAATCCTCTTATGTTTCTTCTGTTTCGGTACTTTCAGTAACATGATCTCTGGACTACAGGTGGACTGCTTATTTCCTGCCTTCTCAACAGTCCTACATTCAGCAACTCTTGCTGCCTTGGCTCTTCCTTTCTGAAGAGGGATGAGAGACCCCTCCTCTGACTCACTGAAATAAGGTTGGTCTTGTGCTGTTGGTGTAACAAGGTCTTCACCAAATGATGTGGCTGTTGTTTCACTGTCACAACTATCAGCACTACTCCCCATGGCTTGCAGGGACTCATGAAACTGAAGAGGATTAAGGGAGAGGCTGTCTGTGGAACCTTCGGCAAAACCACTGCTATCAGAATGCTGACTTGCAGTACGTAGCAGATGATCTCTTTTGGACCTGGTGAGACCTAGTTGGTAAGTGGCTGGACATGAGGAGCTTCTCCCTCTGTACTCTGAACCTCTTCCATTTCAAAGGAGTCCTTCTGCTGTGTCATTATATTTCTTATGGATGGGATCATCAGTGGTGCACAAGGTTCTTTTTCAAATACAGACATGGGGACATTTCTCAGTTCACTGCTGTTTTCTAACTCACTTTGACCTGAGTCAGATTTTACAACAGACGCCTCAGGCAATTTACTCTCATGACTTTGAGTCTCTTTACTTTGTTCACTTTCAGTTTTTTGGTTGAAATTACTATTTGCTTCATCAGAAACTCTCTCAGTGTCAGCATTCTCCAGAACCACTGGGGAAACACCTGAGGCTTCCTCTTTAACAGTAGCTAACAAAGAAGATGAGTCTTTCCTCTTTACAACTTTTCGAGATTTTTTATCGCTTTTATTGCCACTTTCTTCAATTATTGAAACATTTGGAATCTTTCCTTTTTCAACTGCTGGGGAAGGACTGCCACCTTCTCCTTCCTCTGTTTTATCAACACATAAACTCAGTTTTGATAGTGTTTTCATTAAACGATTTGCAGTGTTACTTCAAGTTAAAGGTGAAGAGGAGTCTGTCTCCTTCTTAGGGGTCACTGAGGACATACTTCCAATTCTCCGAAGGGGAGTCCCAGAGACTTGGGAATATAAAGAAACTGCACTGGCCACAGTAGTAAGCACTTCAATTTGACGAAAGCGGCTTGTTAAAGTATAATTTGGTTTCTCTACTTCCATCCGTTGCATTTGAGCACTCAAAAATAATATCTATCCCTCTGGCAAATGATGAAGAATTAAAAAATCAGGAAGTTTAGAAGCAATATCTGGTTCATCTGTCAAAATCCAAGATTATAAAGAATTTCTGCAGGATCTTCCTCATGAAGTTCCAATGATTCTGAAACACTTGAGACTATCTCACTGCTTTTCCCAGGCCCAGTAGAATTCATACTTCTCCCTTTCTGACGAAACTGGAGCCTTCTCTCTTTGACCAAGATATTATTGCTGTTTTCAAGTTGAGTAGCACTTTCCTGAAGGTGGTTGGCTTCAGCTCCCCATGACACATCATCTCCAAAACTTCCTCCATTTCTCACAAGCACACCCTTCAGTGTACCAGTGCTTTGCTCATCCAGTGAGGCTCCCAAAGGTGTAGGCCAGTCCTTGAGCCCTATGGCGAGCTTCTTGTTGGGCACGTTTCCTCTCCCCCGGGTGCAGGCAGTTTCACGCGGGGGAGGTGCTCCTCACTGTCCTCCTCCTCGTCCTGTTACCCAGAAAGGGTAAAAGAGCTCAGCATGTCAAATTATGGAATTGGAAATAATATTTTCAGATTCATATTACTATATTTCAGAGGGAGAAAAGAAAATTTTTTCGTTCCTTTGGATACATTCTTTGAAACAAATAAAAGGCAGATATAAGAGAAGCAGTGGAAATTAAAGGATGGATAATACATAGTTAATTTTGTTTCTTAACAACATTATTTATTTACTAGTTTTACTTTGTCCACAGTTCTTAAAATAGAATAAATTAAATCACTAGTGAATAGGTATCATAATTTTGTGTAAGCAGTAACATTCTGTTCTGTTTAGATCAGCTTTGGTCCATTTGACCATAGCTTCGGGAACAGAGCTCAGCTCCAGTCTCTCTACCAGTTTCCCTTAAACCCCACTGTTCTGTATCAGGGAATTTTTCAACTCATGCTGCAGTTTGATTGGACCTGGGTTGGACTTGTGGTTCCAGATGACATCAGGGGGGAATGTTCCTCAGGGACATGACACAAGAAATGACCAGCAATGGACTCTGTGTAGCATTTCCAGAAAGTATTCCAGAGTTTCCTGCAAAGGATATTATTAACAGTGAACTTTTTATGGAAAGAGTCATATTTTCAAAAGTCAGGGTTGCATTTGGAGACACAAATTCTCTTCTGAGATTTGTATTTAAGATATATTGTAATCTTCCACTGGGTAATATCTGGGTTACAACATCCGACTGGGATATAACTCTTACCCTTTGAACATAAGCTAAGTTATACATAATTTGGTGGAGGATTGTCAATTTTGGTGCACATTGATTAGATTCCTGGTTTTAAAAACTTTCTCAGGAGTGTTCACTCTGCAAAATACCCACATGACATCTATCCAGGATATGTGGTCTATAATATTTGAATGCCCATACCTGACTCAACATGGGATTAGGATATTGACACAGTGTTAACAAAATGGAAGCCACTGGATGCCATTCCCCTGGCTATTCATAAGGACTTCTCACTCAGGGTACAAGAAGAATCACATGACAAAGGCTCCTTATTCTTGGCAGATACAACAGTTCATTCTTATGGTTTAGGTCATTAGGCCATGGATTAACTTTTCTATTTTTGATCATGAACTTTTCACTCATATATTAGAGGATAGATGCTTTTTGTTATTTACTTATTTGATTGTTTTTGTGTTTTTGTGTTTGGTAGTGGGGTTGAAGCCTTGATCAACGTATCACTGAGCTACATCCATTTTTATTTTTTATATTGTGATTTCTATAAGATGCAAAGACTGACCATCAACTTGATAACCTCCAGTTCCTACCTTCTTAGTTTCTACACGTGGGCACCCAGCCAAGATTTAAAAGATGCATTTTAAGAGCAAAATACATTTAAGATGGTCCCTTATTCTGGCTTTGATAATTTAATATATCCATGTTTTTAAAAAATCAAAATAATTACAAAAATATTTATCAGATCCTAAGCATATTTTTAAAATAATAGTTTGGCCTTTTACTGGTTGTACATCTTTTTTTATCTTATTCTTTTTACTTGGTGAAAAAATTAGAATACTTGACTCAAAAGATTTTCACGAACATAACTATGGACCATTAAAAGAAACTTTAGATACATGGGATCCAAACATCTTAACATTTTTTGTATTGTTTACTGAGTACTATTTCAATTGTACTATACAATTCTTTTTACTATACTATCAGTATAGAATAAAATCATGTCCGTAATGTGTTTACTGCATAAAAAAAATTTTAATTTTTATCCTTGCTAACTTGACAAGATTTCTCAAAGTAATTATCAAATTACTTTGGGTTAATTTTATGAATTTCTATCCTTTCACTATGGCATGAAAGAATAATAGAAAAATTCCCACTTTTTGAAAAATGAGACTTTTGTTTGTTTTGTACATTTCAAATTATTTAAGCATCCCAATCTTACCCTTTGCACTTCTAAAAATTTAGTGGTGCATCCCTAACTATCCTCCTTTATATTTCCAAGCATATAACATCGTATTCACATTGCCTTTTCAAAGAATGATCAGTGAAGTTCACTTTCTCAGAAACAATAAATTTCAATAAATTTTTTTATGTATTCTGGAGATAATCTATACCTGGGCACAAATGAGAAAGCATGGATAAATACCTATTTATTTTTTGTCTTTGAGGCAATAATGAACTTTATTCTACATTGTAAATATCATTCCATATCATTATATAAACATTTCTTTTTGCTATTTTTGTGGGTGTTTCACTGTAGGGAGGGGTGATTATTTAACCAATCATTTATTTATTTACCAAATACTCAACAATTCTTACATGTTAATTTGTTATTTGGATTGTGAAATGGTGCCAATCTCTTGTCCACTTTTAATTTTTCATTTATAAAATCTGAATATAATCCTTCAGATGTATGTCTTGAGAATATTTCCTCCTCTTTCAGCTGATTTTTAATTTTCTAGTTTGATTATCAATAGTTTTTAACTTCAATACAATACAATGTATTATTTTTCTCTATAGTTTATGCTTTACACCTTTTTGGGAAATCATCCCTTGCAACAAATTAAAGAATATTATTTTCTCACTTTCTCCTAAATATTTTATTTCTTTGTGTTTCACATTTAGATAGTGATACATTTGAAATTTATGTCTGTGTGGTGTGAGGAACAGGAATTAGGATCATTTTTTCTGTAGGACAGAAATTCAACTGATCTAGCACAACTTCTAGAAAAAGATATACTCGCTCAAATGCTCTGTATTGTCATCATTAATTTTTTTTTGGGGGGTACTGAAAATTGAACTCAGGGGCTCTTTACCACCGAGCTACTTCCTCAGTGTCTCACTAAGTTGCTGAGGTATCACTAAGCTGTTGAGGCTGGCTGGAACTTGTGATCTTCCTGCCTCAGCCTTCTGAGTTTCCAGAATTACAGACATGTGTCTCTAAGCCTGGCTGTATTTTCTTCTTTAGATGAGGTGCTTACAGATTTATTACTATTTCTGGACTCTTTCTGCTCCATTATTAAGTTGTCTTAATAAAGTCTTAATACAAAAATTTGTACTGTCTTATCACTCCAATTTTATAATAGGTCTTTACATTTTGTTTTCAATCTGTAGTTAACTTTAAAAATAAAATTGATATTTTTGTATTTATTTTTACCTTGTAGCTTATAATTGTAGATGTTTGAAGGTGTTATATGTACATAATAATGTTATTTGAAAACACAAAATCTTATTTATTTAATGTCAGTCTTATGGTTTTATTTATTTATTTATTTTTGTTGTATCAAACTAGCTCACCACTCTGGTAAAAGTTGAGTGGAAATGGCAATAGGTGGTACACATACTTGGTCATAACCTGAAGCAGAAAATGTTCAGAATTTTATCATATTGATTCTTTTTTCTGTAATCTGTTAATATTTTATACTTGATAAAGAAGTATTTTTATGTTTTAAATCTTCTAAGAATTTAAACATATTAATAGTTGTTCAGCTATGACAAATTGTTTCTACACCTGTTGAGTTATTAATAATATTTTTATTAATATGATGAATTACATTGGCTGATTTATTTAAATGTTGTTAACCTATTCTTTCATTCCTGGAATGAGCAACATCGATTTTGACTATTTTTTTCATGTAATTCAAACAACATTGCTTGAGAAGAATTTTTATTCACCTCTGTTTTAGAAATTCTTTTCACTAGGCATTTCTAATTTGGGCTTTATAACTCAAATAACAAATGAAATGCAAATAAACCTATCAAAGATGAAAAGTCAAGCACTCAAATGCGAAAGATAGTGAACATAAATATTTCAATAATTTACAATAAGCACGTTTCAAAAAAAAAATCCTACCAGTTTCTCAAAGAGGTATAAGCTCATTTTGGACTACAGTATAAATGTAATAGTACTAGCTGCTGGGTTTAATGCGTATTTCCTTTTTCATCTTTTCAATACCTAGACTGTTTCTTGCTGGTTTGGATTCTGTCTCATACTATTTTTACCTCCAGAACCATTCACAATTCAATTTCATCATCTTTTCCTAAGCGAAACTATTTCTCAATTTCATACTGTAAAAAATTGAAACATAACCCAGAAAAATCTGTAACATTTTTGACAAAAGACCTTTCATCAGTTTTGGGGTATTAATTGAGGACACTCATAGCACATATTATGAAGAGTTGGGTAAACAGACCCATATAAACATTGTATAACACCTGCTTACATTTATTTGTATCACAAAAGTTTTTTTTACTTCATATGAATGGGGGAAAAAAGTGTCAGTTCAATTCAGCTCTCAAGCCCAATGTTTTTCCTATTTGTCCACAAGAGCTGGTATTCATGCCTGATTGGTAACTTGAAAGAGCACCCTGAAAAATAATTGCCAATTCATACTATTATCTAGTTTATAGGGAATGACACTGATAAAAGTGATAAGAGTGAAAAAAGTAAAAGTAAAAACAAATCAAAACAAAATTCTCTAAGGAGAACATCTTCAAAGACTGGCTGGAGAAAACCTAGAATATTAGGATTTTTCTCAGGTATCACCTTGGAAGATTGCTTTGCGTTCCTGAATAAAAACATTTTACATATATACATATGTAAATATATATGTAAATATATTTTACATATATGTGCATATATATATATGAATGCTTTCAAAATGGTTTTTCATTTAAAATCTACTTAAAAGAAAAAATAAGCTGCATTTGTGTAGTCTGTTAGAATGAAATAATACTGTGCAGTTACCTTAAAGTGCTAATCAAAGTACAGTCCTTAGATCAGTTGGCATTGGCATCGCTTGGGAGCTGCAAAACCTCGGGCCTACCCAGCCCTAATAAATCGGAGTTCCAAACTTCAACAAGGTTCCCCAAGTGACTCAGGTGCACATTGAAGTTTGAGAAAAACTACCTCAAACTTTTTACTTATCTTTCTTCCTTAGTAAATAGCTGTATATACTTAAATTCTTTTTAGGGTCAAATGTGTAGTTTTATAACAATCTGAATGGGCAATATGAATTAACATAAGATTTCCTAACTGAAATTAATTCATGGGCTTATGGTATAAGGCAAAGTTCAAGGAATTTGAGAGAAATATTTTTTCTGAGACACTAGAATATGCCGTTTACACATGTCCAATTCTTGATATGCAATTCTGAAGACACTGAAACCTAAAGGTTTTTGATGAAGCTTAGTGACAAAATTTGATTTGAACAAGCATTAGACCATGAATTTAACAGTCTTTGCACCCCTGCTACTTACTATGGCCACTCCTGCTCTGCTGTAAAAATGTTAGTATCGACTAAATAAAAGCCAGATAATACAATCCCTTAGAAGTAGCAACTGAGAAATATGTTAAGACACAGCAGCAAAATAAACTGCTGCAGCCTAGATCTTAGGATGGAAGCCAGGATGATTCTGAGAAAATATGATAAACTGTAAACTCACAGGGGCATCTTTCTGAAATTTTCTCTTAAAAAACCAAAATTTAAAATATTTTATCACCACATAGACATATTTCCATAGCTTGTAGATTCATATGAAATAAGGTAAAAAAGGCCGCTTTGATCTAATATCAAGTCATAAAAACCAAGTCTGTTAAAAAATTCAGCACATATGTTCAAGTTTCCTGGCATGCACTACTTGATCGCAACATGTTGCCATCATATACAAGACTCGAAAGAATGAATCCCAAGGTCAAATATATACATTTTTAAAATTTCAAATATTTACATAATGGAACCATATCATGGTTCAGTGTTCAGAACAGTGTTTTCAAATGTCCTCAAAAGATGTAAAAAAACAATCTAGTAACTTAAACTCAGTTAGGCTTTACTTTCTAACACGCCAAAATTTTCTTTCAAATAAATAGAGAAGGGAACAGTTGCACCTAATTTGTGTTAAGAAAGCACCGTTTTGAACTTGTTACATTTTCAGGTGAATTTTGCTTCCTGGTAAATAGTTTGATCTACTTTTTTTTTTTTTTTTTTTTTTTGAACTGGGGATTGAACTCAGGGGCACTCGGCCACTGAGCCACATCCCCAGCCCTATTTTGTATTTTATTTAGAGACAGGGTCTCACTGGGTTGCTTAGTACCTTGCTGATGCTGAGGCTGGGTTTGAACCTGAGATCCTCCTGCCTCAGCCTCCCGAGCTGCTGGGATGACAGGTGTGTGCCACCACGCCCGGCCTGATCTACTATTTAAAAGTCCCTAAACATATCCTCAGCATATTTAAATGTAAATGAGAAGAGGTTGGTAAATGCTTTGAATTGTTGATCCTTGCAAATAAGAGAATAACTTTGTAAATTGCAAAGCAGTATTCCTGGTGTGTTTTCTCCAATTCTCCTGGCTTGTAACTTACCTAATTTTATCTTTTGTTTTGACTTTATATTTCTCTGTGCCAGGGACTGAACCCAGTGCCTCTAACATACAAAGTCTGACTCTACCACAGAGCTACACCCTTAGTCCCTTTTGCTCTTAAGAGTTTTGCATTTTTTTTTCCTTCCCCACTGATGCTTTCAGAATGAAGGATTTCTTTCCCCCTGAAACAAAGGGGTACATCTGGATCAAGGACCAATTGGTGCACAAATGTACTGAACACATTAAATCCCAAGTTTTCAATTCTGCAAAAATATGTTCAAGTATTATTTCAAAGTTATCACAAGTGTTGCTCAATTTAAGTTTTATATGTACTTCACATCTGGGACAATAGGACAACATGGGTTAAATAAAACTCCCAAAATTTGAGAATCTGCCTCATTTTTGAGCAATGAAATTAGGGATGGGGAGGAATCACTGTGATCCACACTCCTTTACAGGAGAATCTGAAGCAGTCAGCTATACACAGGGAAACCCATCCTAACAGCAGAGTGTTCTTCACCACAGGAGAATACCAGGCTCTGGGAACCTCTGACCTACTTATTCCAGACATTTGGATTGGCACAATATCACTGTCCTTTTATGATTCTGTTGTTCAATTGGGAAATGCTTGGGAACCTTGGGAAAGTACAGCTGAGGCCTGTTCAGTTTTCCCTTGATACTCAAGCCTGTCATGGCCTCAGTTTGGTTCTTCACTTTGTGGAAATATCACATACTTTTCCAATTTACTTGAGGACAGGGGAAATGTGAAGCACCAAAGCCCTATGAAGTATGATAAGGGCTGCCAGTGAAGAAGAGAGCCGAGCAGAGCATTAAGAAGCCATCTTCCTGTGCTCTACAGAGAATTCAGACCATGGATCACTAGGCCAGGGATATTCCCCTGTCAGAAGAATAAACATGAAATTGTTCAATGAAGTTCTAATTGTGTTTGTCTTTCCATTGGCATTCCTGATCAGAAAATAATACATTATTTTCTTAAAATTAATTCTTCATTGAAAA
>JAJEJO010025518.1:0-13966 GCA_020662805.1 Glaucomys volans
CCATTAATTCTAGGATTTTCTTTCAAAACAAGGATGACTTAAGATGTTAGTTAAATGTGGTTTTCATGGGTAACCTATGCTAAATATTGGGTAAATCAGATTAACCATAAATGGGGTAAATATCATAATATGTTGTTTTGTTTTAATTTTTGGTCAATAGAAAGTTTAAGATTGTTTTGTTTCTGGTCTTCACTAAAAGCAAGATGATTAAGGGTTAAAATTCTACCTTCATGTATGTTCTACATACAAGAGTTCTTAAAAAAGGGAGATTTAAAAAACTCAAAGGATGATAAAGCACTGCTGTTTTATTTGGTCCCAAGAATCCTTCAGTATTCTGACTCAAATTTTTGGCACCCTCAAGGACAACACTCCAAAACTGCTGACTCTGGGAATGATGCCAGAAATTAGAAGAAAAAGCCTGAACCAGCTGCAGAGGCACCCATTTCTCCAACTGCGTGGTGTCCCTCACTGTCCAAGCTAAGAAAAAATTTGTGTGTACAAAGCCCTGGTTTTCATGATTCTTTCTTGTTTATCTGTTTTTCATATCTGTTACTGAACCTTTAGGGTATGGGCCATATTATATTGATCTTACCTCTACTCTCTTAAAAAATCATGGCTGAATTGGTGACATATAGGTATGGGCCTTTTGAAGAGAAACCTGTATCACTGTCATTATCTGCCCTTTAAAAGATTTTATAGATAATCATATAATCTTACATATAAATTTGGTCTGTTGGGGGTAAAATATATGAAATAGATTCTGTATGTACAGACATTCAGTTGCATGATAAGGAGTCTGAACAGTCAAGCTCTAAGGTAAAGGCGCCAGAATGCACTGCCTCTGATGTACAAGGATAACAGGACATCAAAAGAAAGAGCTTTTAAAAAAGGATTTAAGTCTTTTAAACCCAGTTCTGGCACCCCCAGTATAATTTCTCAGCCTAACTCAGGCAGCCACAGATCATCTCACTGTGGTCAAGGAGGCAAGCCCTAAACTGAAAAAAAAAGCCCCCAAAAAAAGTTGTCTGTGCTATAGAAAAAGTGAGAAGAGAACCTGACCTCTCCCTTGCCTTCCAGCTCCTTTTCCCCTGGAGGATGGAAACTGCTGACCACAAAGGATGTCACTATAGGTTTGAGCACTGTTAGTATATGACCTGGGACAAGAATAATATCCCCTTTTAAGATCTGACAGGGCACCACATTTGGCCAGGGGATATCTGTCACTAGGGCAAAACAGTTCTTGCTATAATGGTACCCCAACAAACTAAGTGCCTGGGAACGGACAGAGTAAGTAAGTGCTCCCATAAAAGTAAAAGGCAGGAACTAAGTTCAAACCTGTGTTTTTTAGCCAATGTCTGCAAGGGGATCTTCAAGAAAGCCTTAGAAAAGGATGGAAAGGGCCTCCTTCATTGCATATTAATATGCCTAGTATAAGAGAAAGGCCAAAAGGAGCCTGGGTACAATTGACAGTGGAAAACTCACTTAAAGTTGATGACAATATGATGAAGTTAAGGGAGACAGATCAGGCTCAAAAATACCCTGTGCTCAAACCATTTGACTGCAACTGGGAAAGAAAACATTAAGAAAGAGTTTTTGCATGTAGTAGCTTGCCTGATCCCTGTCCTGGGATAAATTTGTTATGTAATTGCATACATAGATAACATTCATAAGGATTGTTTCAATATATAAATTATAAAATGGCCCTGAAACAAAAAAAAAATTTAAAGATGTAGGTGTGGAAACATACTAGGAGGTAAAAGAAATGTTCCTAAATGAAAAAGTATTTTGTCTGAGAAAGTGATGTTTTCTTCCTAAAGTCAAAGTTGAGAGGACAGAACTAAGGATGTAGCAATTTGTAAATGTCTAAGAAAGTTCCAGAAGATCTGCAGAAGGTAAATCTCAAAAAGTTTGTGCTTGTGATTAAATTGACTTTAATTAACACAGTTATTTAAATTTTAATACACTGATATGAAACAGAATCTCAAACATTGATTTGCTCTTATATATCAAGATAATTTCTTGTGTTTGTATTTGTTAGGTTTTATTACATAGGGAAACTGAGTCTTAAAGAAATTAGGGTATCTGTTTTAAAGTCTCAAATGATTACTTTGTAACTGGGTAAAAAACAGCTGTTATTTAGGTTATAACAATATAGTTGACACCCAAAATACATGACTAGGTGTATGTATGCATCTGAAACTATATCAGTCTAGGCCTTGTCTAAATGTTACGTGAAAGTTTGTAAAATGAGGGGTTGGGATGTTTGCTCAGTGGTTGCTTAGCATGTGTGAGGCACTCGGTTCAATTTTCATCACCACATATAAATAAATAAATGAAATAAACGTCCATTAACATCTAAAAATTTTAGAAAATGAAAGTTTATGTAAATTTATGGGCAAGATAACCAATAAGTGCTCTCTTTTATAAATGTCCATAGAAGGATCACACTGTCGTTTAAAGATCTGTCTTATATCTGTTTACTTTGTTTGATTAAGGCAATTTTGAATCATTAACACTGCTTCCTAAATGTATAAGAGATTTAAAACTCTCCATTGATTTTTGTTAACACATGCAGACCTATAATTATTGTTACCATACGCTCTAGATTCTAAATTATATTTTAAAAGTTAAACTTAGTTAAATGTAAAACTTAGGAAAACACTTTGAAAAGCTGGGGCTCTCCAAACTAAATTTATGTGTGGCAAAAGTCTCAGATTTGTATAAAAATTACAAATTCAGTTGATAATTATTCATGTCATTTGAAGTTTTATAGCTGGATAAAGTAACCTGTTGTTAATAAGTTATATATTCAAGTTTGTGTTATGCTTTGCACTGGACTGGAGATTTAAATGCATTTTTGAAAGACAACAAGGAGAACCTAAACTGTTTAAAGGTGATGAAGACTTTATAAAATGTTTTTAAAAGAAGTAAAGATCCATTTCAGAAACAAAACACATAAGTTTTGTCAGGAGGTCATCACACCTGAGTTAAAACTCTGCCTTTCACCTTATTCCATGTTAGGATAACCACTCAAGCTCATATAATGTTAAGTTCAAAGCACAGGTATTTGTTATAAGGATTACTTTAATCTTAAAATAAACAAAAAATATAGCTAATTAAAAGATTAGGATTACAAAATTATGGCTTTTGGTTCAAAGATGTGAGGATGTGGAAAGAGGCCACTGGGTATATGCTCAATAGGTTACAGAAAGGTATAATCCTTGACTGCACACTCAGGATTATTCATGCTTGTGGAGAAAACTCTCAAGTGACCTGACCCACTGACAGCCATTGCCCCAGGTGAGCTTCACTTGTCCTTCTCTCTCCCTCCTCCCTTTGCAAAACTGTGTGACTCCTAATTGGACCATCCTTACAGACTATCATGTTACACTACCAGTTCTTTGTTCTCAGACTCCCTTCTTCTATAAAAGTGCTGTAATTCTTTAATAAATTTGAGACTGGTCTAGAGCTTGCTGTCCCAGAGTTGTGGCCTCTGCTCACTTTGCCCCCTCCAGAAGGGAAAAGACCCCACAGGTCAAGGCCTACCCAGATGGTGACAACAAATGGCGTCCAACTGTGTGGCCCTTCTTGGATAAGCCCATGTCCAGAGCCCCAACCATCTCTGAATTGGGAATAGTTCGTCCCTGTTCCTGGGACCTCCTATGCATGCAGTACTGCTCGCTCCAGACACCTATGAGTGAATCATTCCACTCACATTCTTCTTGGATACCCCCCAAAGCCCCCCAGTGTCCATGAACATGAGATATCTGGGTGAGTGCTCTTCCTAACATGGGTACCATAGCATTGTGTGTCCTAGTTAGGAACAGGCTCATTAAGGTGGAAGAAAGAGCAGTGCAACAGATCTGGGAAATAATGATTAAATTGGCACCATCTACGACCAATGTTATCCTATGGACCCCAAAATCTTGGGAAAAAGTTATTTTCCCCTCCCATAGGATACAAATAAAAGATAAACCACCTGATTACAAGTTAGATTCCTGTGCTTTAAAGCTCTCTGGCAACTCTGCATGGAGGAAGAAAGCAAATGTCTTCCAGCTGTCTCTCAAGTCAGCTCAGACATTAAGCAGGGAGTTGCCACTCCCACAGGTTTATTCATCCCAGCAAGAGTGCAAAAACCAGAATTTCAACTCTCTGGCTCCCTGCAGTGAGGTTGAAAACTGCAAAAAGACAAGGGAATGTAAAAATGAAACTTTCATTACATCCACTGCTGCTCCCCTGGAAGCTGTAACTTTTTCTTTTGATGATTCTTCTAACTCCCAGCAAAGTAAATTTACAGGTTACTTTGACCTTGCCTCACTACACTCAGTCCAGCACACACTGGCACTGAAGCCTTCCTTGCCACAGGGAGAGGGCAAAGGGAAAGCTGAGCACTGAGGAGATAAGGGAAGAGCAATCTCCTCCCCCAAAGCAGCTGCAATTCACAGCCTTATGCAAACAAAGACACTATGCCAAACATGAAACTGAGACTTTTACAGGACTTAAGAGCAATCAATAGACACATGCAAAAGATGAGAACTTTACATCAAATATAGAATCTGTACTTTGCTATCTCTACTCCAAGGCTAACAGAGAAGACAAGCAAAAAGACTTTACAATCTCCTCTCCTCCTAGCCCCCACCTAGCTCACTCAGCTAACCCATAAGATGCAGCCTGAAATAGAAAAGCTGGAACTAGCCACTTGCATTCTCCTTGAGAAAAGAAAAAGGGGGGTTAAAAAAATCCCAAGCAACAACTATCCTGGCCTGACCTTCCTGAAGTCTGGTTTGGAATGTATGTTAAGCTGCAACACAGAAAGATGATTTTTTTTTCATGCTGCTTTTTAGCAATCTTTAATGGCTGTGGGATTTTTTTTTTTTTTCAGGATTCTTGCTTTTTCTTTAAATTCTGTATTTTCTGAGCTCATGAATTTTTCTTTTTGTGTCTGTTGTGTTTTCATTTGTCTGTCATATGTTCAATAAATCATGTACATGATAAAAAAATTTAATATAAACAAAGAGGGTGCATATTATAATTGAAAAAATACCTTTAGGGCTGGGACTGTGGCTTAGTGGTAGAGCACTTGCCTAGCATGCCTGAGGCCCTGGGTTCGATCCTCAGCACCACATAAAAATAAAGATATTGTGTCCACCTACAACTCAAACAAAAAATAAAAATTAAAAAAACCTTTAATTTATGTGATTTAAAAGGTTCACTTTAAATTGACTAAACAAGTAGAAATAAAATGTCTTAACATTACTTTACTCAGGTTTTTCAAGGTGCTAACACTACTGTTTATTGTGAAATGCCTAATGTCCTTTGTTTCTAGGATTTTTCTTCAACAAGGAAGAGTGAACAAATGCTATTCAATATGCTTGTCTAATATTATTCTTACAGAAAAATAAGTAAATTGGATTTGATATGCAAGAGATTAAATATGTTTATTGAAGACATTTACTTGATTTACAAAGTTAAATGCTAACTGTTAAAATAACAGATACCCTTAACTTCTTAAATTCCAGGACTGCATACTTGAACATCACTGGTGTTTTCATAGAGTAATAAACAAAAAAGTTTAAAATTACTTTACATCATCACTAAAGACAAGGTTACTTAAGGTTAACTCCCAAAAAGTACATTTCTACTTACAGAGGAATCCAAAAGTTTCAACTATGTTTCAATCAAGGTGCTATAATAACAAAATATTTCATTTACTAATATGGAGTAATTTAATCTAAATTCAAAAATTTCATAAGGGATATTTCAAAATGTGAACAAAGACTGAAGCTAACAGATAAAAAATGTATATATATAAAGCTCTAAGCATAAAAATACATTTGGTAGAAGAAAGAAAAAATATTTCTAGGTTGGAAAATCTTTCTATAATGAGATACATGGAAATCAGGTCATGTGTAAGTAAAGAACAAATTTCAACAAGTTCTTGTGTAACTAATTTGATGATATATATGTGAAATGATCGATTAAAAGTTATTTAAACTTTTTCCCTAAGGTCAAACATTAGTGTGCTAATGTAAACCAAAGAGTAATCTATATGCTAAAATAACAAGGATTTCTTAAAAATACTAATTTACCCTAAACATCAGGTCTTTTAAATTCTATTCTTTAAAGCAATCAATCTTATAATTTGGGGTTTTTCACAAATATGGTTAATCAACAAATGTTAAAATGTCATACTATGTTTAAAACCCTAATTTTTCTCAAAAACTAAATTTAGTCAATAGTAAAATTATCATGCTATTACTCCTCTTTATATGCTAAATATGCTCATATTTTCCAGGTATACAAACTTCTAAAGCAGGAAATTTAAAACAATATTTTTAGCAAACTGCTATTCTCCAAACTAAACTTATCTGTAATGATAAATTTTAAACTTATATAATAATGACTTTATTGGAAGCTTACCTGCATCGTTTTATAAAGTATTATCAATAAGATATATAATGTCCTTTTACACTGAGGTAAAATTTTAAACATATAATTTTTACAGAAAAAAGAGAACATAATCTGTTTGGAAGCCTACGCTATAAAACGTAAAACCATTTTGCTACTTTGACACACAAAAGAAAAGTTAAAATTTCTCTCAGTCTTTCTTTAATCTATATTTTAAACATAATAATAAATAATATTAACTAATACTTATTTAAACTCTAAAAACAATACATGCAAACTTTACAAAATAGCATAACATTTACAAAGATACGTAAAGAGATAATAACGAAAAACAAAACAATAATAACTAAAATTAAGAATCTCTAATGACCTCTCAGCTATAAAAATAGTCTTTTATGCAAAAGTACAAAATGTCTAACTACTATAGCAATGCCCTGCATGGAAAAGCTCTGTGCAAAGTCTTATCAACCCTGATCATGAACATGAGCACACAGCTGCTGGGCAAAAAGAAATTCTTTTACTAATCAACAACAGTGTTTCACCAGCTCCACTTATACAGTTCCTGCCTGCCTTACAGTAACTTTAAACAATAGACTTTCTTAAGAGCTACACAAAGGTCTTAACATTACACTTCACAACTATGGAAAAACTACATAGATATCCTAGTTTCTACTACTTTCCTAAATACAAAAGGTAATGCTTACTTAGTCTTTAACTTGCTAATAAAACCTATATAGGTAAAGGTTGGTAACATAACTCTTTAAACTTATAAATCTTTAATTTTTAGTCCTCCTTTGCCCCTCACTGAACCTACAAGCTTGGTCATGCTGATCATAGCAAAAGAAGAAAAATTAGCCTCAAATCAAAAACAATTTACCTAAGATTTATAAAGAGCCCTGCCTCACCTGAACTAAGCCTCTGCCTCTACCTTTCAAAAATTTCTAAAGAGTTTCAATATTGACCACATAAAAAATAAACCCTATGATCTCAAAGTCAAGAAATCATTAAATGAGCTAATGGAATACTCAAAGTACAAATTAAAAAAGAAGGGGGGATATACCCCTGCATTTTACCTTAAATTTGACTGTGCAAGACATTTTCACATTAAATTTTCTCACCTTTCATGATAAAGGTCTCTCTCCTATTCATAAGCACTGGGTGCTCTAATGCCACCCCTAACTCCACTGCCACTAGTTTGGTGGAGGGACCCACTAACTAACACATGGTATGGTCCACACACATTGCCAACCCAGGGCAGAGGATTTGCTTGTGTCTTTCCAGAAACTGCAGGGAAACCTCAGTGGGTACTGGCCAGGAACATTTGTCCTCATGTTCAGGCCCCCTTACTCAACAGATGGAAAATTTGTCACTGAATGACTAGCGCCCTCAAGGTGGAGGACCACACCATCCTCGAAGAACAAAACATCACTGTGCAAAAGAAATCATCTGGGGAGACATCAAAAGCCTTTCAAATCAAATAGCAGCTATGGCTCCTGACCCAGATCCAGGAGCCGGGACATTATTTCTTTTAATGTGTGCTATTATGACTGCTAACTCAGGTATTCCTCATGTTGCACCCACTCCTTTAAATGCTCACATACATTATAACATATGGGTTCATTTGGCAGAAGTTGTAAATATGTCTAAAATTTGTCTTCATCAGGATGTTCATGTGGGCATGATTTTAGGCTCATGCCTTCTGTCAGTCTGTCATCCAACACAGAAGATAACTAATATGACTATATTTTCCAATACTAAGAAAAACATCTCTTATAAGGATTCATATGACTGGGGTCATCCCCAGTCCACAAAGTCTGCTAATTCAATGGAATTACTCAGCCCCACTGTTGCCTTCAATAGTAATGACACCTGTGCAGAAATTCAAAATTGTACTACCAACTGTAAATCTTTTGGCAATCCTTTCTTTAACTGTACTAATATTGAGCCTATTAGCTATGCAAATGCATATATTCCCTTGCCATCTGGCAGGTTTTTCTCTTGTGGGTCATATGCTCTCAATTATATTCCAGCATACATGGTCCATGTTACTCACTGTTGTCTTAGTCGATTAACTGGCTTTCTTCCTTCTCACAATGAGCTTGTCAACTGCCATCCTGCAAAAAGAGTTCACAGGAGATCTATACAGCTGGAAGAAGATTGTGATGACTTGGTACGTCTCATGACCAAGGCAGAGTACACTGCCTTGAACATTTCCTTGGTAGGCATCCCAGGCCTAGCAGTGGGAGCCCATAAGATGGTTGCTAAATGAGCTTCTTCTATGGTAAAAAATATTAATTTCACCTCTACTACCATAGCTTTGTTAAAAGGTGAACAAAAACAGCATAGACAAGCTGTTCTCGACAACAGAGCAGCAATTGATTATTTACTATTGTTACAACACAAAAGCTGCAAGGAAGTAAAAAATATGTGCCGTCTTAATCTCAGTGATAACAGTGATTCAATTGTACAAGAACTCACTCACCTTAAAGGCAAGAATGGAGGACAGATAGATTGCATAGAGGGAAGTGAAGGGTGGGGTCAGGGTGGTGAGGGGGTAAGAATAATAACAGAATGAAACAGACATCATTGCCCTGTGTACATGTGTGAGTGCACAGATGGTGTGACTCTACTTTGTGTACAACCAGAGAAACAATAGCTGTACTCCATTTGTATACAATGAATCAAAATTAAATAGATTTTTTTTAAAAAGGCATAATCACTAACATAAGACAATATGAAGGAGGTTCAGAATTATGGGATTTGTTAACATCTTGGCTACCAAATATCACTTGGATAAAGAGTCTATTCATTAGTGGGGTACTTAGTATACTTTGTTATTTCTTTGCCTCTGTGGGTGTCAATGCATTTATAATCCTTTCAAGAGAAAGCTACTAGAACACAAAGAGCAACAACAGTTAGTGGGTAAAGCCCTGTCAGCATCTTTTAAAGGAGAGAAAGGGAACCCACAAGCATTTGTAGCTGCCCTCACTAATCAATACTATGATTCTTATGCTTTACTACTGGATTGCTATCACGTTCGTAATGAAGTTCACTGTACTGTTGTGCTACTGAAATTTTAAGATTGTACTTAAGAAGTTTGCCTCATATATTACTATACTACTGTAACCTCATATCTTGTTAAGCTGCCAAAGATTTTGAGATGGTTTTTCTTCCCTACTGGAGTCTATCTCACCTATTGTGATACCACTGTTGCTGTTACTGAGCCATCCAAGGATGAGCTCACAGTTTAAAAAAGAAAGGGAGGAGTGTGACCACCTGTGGCTGCCTGAATCTTCAGAATGGAGCTCCAGTCCTCGGGCACCTTTTTGCGGCCTCTCCTGGAGAGAGTTCAAGCCTGAGGCAGCTGGAGTCCCAAGCTCCAGCAGAGATCTTAGGTGCTTCGGTGCCATTTTACAGCATCCCCAGGAGAGAGCAGACACCTGCCACTACCTGAGACACCAGCATGGAGTTCAGGCCTGCCTGGGCTATCGAGCCCCATGTCTCCATCACTGAGCACAGTTCTGCGCCCCCACCCCAACTTGCTCTAGTGCCCAGGCCCACACCCTGGCCCGGTGTCTAGTACCTGTGCTGCATCTGATCATCTATCAACACAAGGCCATCTCTGCCCAGAAGCATTGAATATTCCCAACCTGGAGGTAGAAGCACCCTTCTTGGGTCACCGCTTGATCAAGCACCTCTCAAACATCAGGTCATTGAAAAATAAGAGGATTGAACTATACAGTATATTTTTATTGCAGAACAATTTTTAAATTAATTGTAATACTATGATTATTCCTAATATATCTACTATATTCCTACTGTTTTCTTTTATTATTATGCTTACCACTCTATCTCCCTCTTATATATCCATTTCCTTGGAGAATCTCTTTTTTCTTATGCTAACACAACCTATTTCTTTTAATTCTATCTCCACCATTCATATGACAAAGTATATCTATAGACTCACTTCTGATCTCATTAGAGTTTTGTCCAATACCCCTCCTCATTCTCCCTGTCCAACATTAGGATTTGCAGTCCTTATTACAAACTTACTGGTTAGGCTGTAGACAAGAATTTGAACTCATTTCTGTTATTAAGACAACACTGTTAATATCTTAATAGGGACTATTTAGATTAAGGACACATATTGTTTATATGGTGTGCTGCCAATATTGATCTCTCAATTCGGGGGAGGTATTGAAAATAGGCAGGAACCATGGAAGTATTTAAGGGGAAACTGCAATACCTAGGATTTGCACTACTAGAGGGGAAGACACACTAGCAATATGAGAAAACATGGGAAGAAAACGTCCCAAACAAACCCAGATACTATACCAAAAGAACCCAGTGACAGATGGTGGAAGCATTGTCAGAAAGGGAGTTGGACATAATTAAAATGACCTGAGAAGTGAATGAGGAGTCAAGAGAGCAAATGCAGGCAATGCTAAAAGAGCAATTTTAGGAAGCAAAAGATCATTTCAATAAAGAGATAGAGATTCTCAAAAAAAAATCATTGAAATGAAGATTACAATAAACCAAATTAAAAACACAATAGAAAGCTTAACCAACAGGCTAAATCACTCCTAAGACACAACCTCAGACAACAAATACAAAATATTTAATCTTGAAAACAAACTCAACCAGACAGAGAGGATGGTAAGAAACCATGACCAGAACCTCCAAGAGTTATGGGACATCATGAAAAGACCAGATTTAAGAGTTATTGGGATTGAGGAAGGCACAGAGTCACAATCCAAAGGAATGAATAATCTGTTCAATGAAATAATATCAGAAAACTTCCCAAATCTAATGAATGAAATGGAAAATAAAATTCAAGAGGTTTATAGGACACCAAATGCACAAAATCACAACAGAGCCACACACGGCACATTATAATGAAAGTACCTAACATACAAAACAAAGATAGAATTTTAAAGTCTGCAAGAGAAAAACATCAGATTACATATAGTGGGGAAAACCGGTCCAATATCAGCAGATTTCTCAGCCCAGACCCTAAAAGCAAGAAGGGCCTAGAACGACATATTCTAAGCATTGAAGGAAAATGGATGTCAACCAAGAATCTTATACCCTGCAAAACTTACCTTCAGATTTGAAGATGAAATAAAATCCTTCCATGATAAAACAAGCTAAAAAAATTCACATATAGAGAGCCTGCCCTATAGAAAATCCTCAGCAAAATATTCCAAGAGGAATAAATGAGAAACAACAGTGTAGGTCAGCAAAGGGAGGAATTATCCTAAAGGAACAGCCAATTAAAGGAAAAACCAAGTAAGATTAAAATCCAAAAATAAGTCAAAATGTCCGGGAATGCAAGTCATATCTCAATAATAACCCCAAATGTGAATGGCCTAAACTCATCAATAAAAACACATGGGCTGGCAAATTGGATTAAAAAGAAAGACCCAACAATATGCTGCCTTCAAGAGATGCACCTCATAGAAAAACATGCCCACAGACTAAAGGTGAAAGGTTGGGAGAAAACATGCCATGCACATGGACTTAATTAAAAAGCAGGAGTTTCCATCCTCATTTCAGATAAAGCAGACTTCAAGCCAAAGTTAGTCAGAAGGAATAAAGAAGGAAATTTCATACTACTTAAGGGAAGCATAAATTAGCAAGACATAACAATCATAAATATTTATGAACCAAACAATGGCGCATGTCAATCAGATCCGCCTCAATTCCAGGAACCTAATAGACCAAAACGCAATAAAACTGGGGGAATTTAACACTCCTCTCTCACCATTGGACAGATCTTCCAAGCAAGAATTGAACAAAGAAACCATAGAACTTAATGACACAATTGCTAATTTAGGCTTAACAGACATATATAGAATAATGCATCCATCAAAAAATGAATACACTTCTTCTCAGCAGCTCATGGATCCCTCTCTAAAATAGACCATATGTTATGCCAAAAAGCAACTCTTAGCAAATACAAAAACATAGAGATACTACCTTGTATTCTATCAGATCATAATTGAATGAAATTAGAAATCATCAATAAAGTTAAAAACAGAAACTACTCCAACACCTGGAGATTAAATGATATGCTATTGAATGATGCATGGAAAACAGAGGACAATAGGGGGGAAACGAAAAAATTCTTAGAGGTCAATGAGAACAAAGATAAAACATATCAAAATCTCTGGGATACTGTGAAAGCAGTGCTAAGAGGAAAATTCATTGCATGGAGAGCATTCAATAAAAGAATGAAAAGTCAACAAATCAATGACCTCACATTACAGCTCAACACCCAAGAAAAAGAGGAACAGATCATTACCAAAAGTAGTAGAAGACAGGAAATAATTAAAATCAGAGCTGAAATCAATGAAAATGAAGAAAAAGAAGCAATTCAAAAAAATGACAAAACAAAAAGTTGGTTCTTTGAAAAAATAAACAAAATTGATAAACCCTCAGCCACACTAACGAAGAGAAGGAGAGAGAAAATTGAAATTACTAAAATTCATGAAGGAAATGGAAATATTACAACAGAAAAATTGAAAAAAAAACATACTTAGAAGCTATTTTGAAAATCTATACTGCAACAAAATAGAATGCCTGGAAGACATCAACAGGTTCCTAGAGGCATATGAGCGACCCAAAGTGAATCTGGAAGACATACACAACTAAAATAGATCAATTTCAAGCAAGGAAATACAACAAGTCATCAAAAGCCTACCAAAGAAGAAAAGTCCAGGACCAGATGGATTCACATTCAAGTTCCACAAGACGCTCAAAGAAGAGCTCGTTCCAATACTCCTCAAAGTATTTCATGAAATAGAGGAGGAGGGAACCCTTCCAAACTCATTCTATGAAGCTAATATCACCCTGATACCAATACCACAGCAGGACACATCGAAGAAAGAAAATTTCAGACCAATATCCCTAATGAACATAGATGCAAGAATTCTTAGCTAAATTTTAGCAAATTGCATACAAAAGCATATCAAAAAGATAGTGCACCATGATCAAGTGCATTTCATCCCAGGGATGCAAGGTTGGTTCAACATCCGGAAATCAATAAATGTAATTCACAACATCAACAGACGTGAAGTCAAGAACCACATGATAATTTCAATAGATGCAGAGAAAGCATTTGATAAAATACAGCACCCCTTCATGCTCAGAACACTAGAAAAAATAGGGATGGTAGGAATGTTCCTTAACATTGTAAAGGCTAGCTATGCTAAGCCTACAGTTAACATCATTCTAAATGGAGAAAAATTGAAAGCATTCCCCCTGAGAACTGGAACAAGGCAGGGATGCCCTCTTTCTCCACTTCTGTTCAACATTGTCCTTGAAACTCTAGCCAGAGCAATTAGACAGACCAAAGAAATTAGAGGAATACGAATAGGAAAAGAAGAGCTCAAACTATCCCTATTTGCTGATGACATGATTCTCTATTTAGAAGATCCTAAGAATTCCACCAGAAAACTTCTGGAACTCATAAATGAATTCAGTAAAGTAGCAGGATATAAAATTAATGCTCATAAATCTAATGCATTTTTATTCGTAAGTGATGCATCCTCTGAGA
>JAJEJO010025526.1:0-12960 GCA_020662805.1 Glaucomys volans
GATCCCTTACAATATTGCTGGCCACCAAGGGGATACATGGACGTGGAATCAAGGAAGATTCTCCTTCTGTCCAGCATCTTAGGGACCCTACCTTATTAGACAGTTCCCCTACTAGATCTATTTAGCATCCCCTTCTGGTCATTGAGCATATATTTTTTGTTTCTTTAAACACAGGGCAGATAATGACGATACAGAAATGGATCCCCAGGGTTACCTGTGATGAGATTGACCTACTGCAGTTCCTGAGTATCAGAGCTTCATTTGTTAGAGGAAAGTTGATCTGCTCACCACAGCCTCCCTGTGCATGCATTGCCTTCTCATTGTGTGGTGAGAGCTGTGTTAGCACATGATGCTGTGGGGGAGGGGTATGCATGCACACATTTGCACACATACAGGCTTCAGAGGAAGGAGTCTGGGCTCAATGAGTAGATTGTCCAAAGCCTTGACCTAATGACCATTCTTGACTTTATGGTAGGGTAAATGAATATGTATTCCATAGACTCTGTAGTTTGAATTTCCCCAGGCTGGTGGTATGTAATACAGTGCCCTCTCCTGATGCTGGGCCTTGGTGGGAGGGAGCTGAACTCCTGGTCTGCCAGGACCACCCCTGGTGAACCCCTGAGTCTCCACAGCTGCTGCACTGCTCAGCTGGGAGGCTGGTGGGTGTGTGTCAGTGCATTGCTGACCTGTGGTGTCACAGCCCTTCTGATGGCTTCATCAGTACATAACCCACCATCAGTCCATGAGTTTCCACATTCTTGTTGGGATTTGTAATACAGAGCCAGGACTCAGGATGACAGGTGAAATAAAGTGACAGTGCACTTCAGTCCAAAGGAAAGTCCTGCAGCTAATTTATAGTGTGAATGCAAAAGCTTTGAACAGAGTCATTGGTCTTGATGTTTCAGTGGCACAAGACTACTGCATTCTTCAACATGCTAAATATGATTTTAAATGCATTTAGTGGACACATAACATTCCTACTTATTTGCATGGTACAGTATAATATTTTGGAACATGCATGCTATGAGAAATAAGCAAGTCAGGGTAGTTAGTTTTTCCTCTCCTCAGGCACTAATCACTCCTACATGCTGAGAAACTTCAGGCTCTTGAAGCTATTTTGAAGTGTTTGGAAGGTTGCTGTGGCCACATTTCCATTCCCTTACTGTGCTGCATAGCCCACAGCTGGCTCCTCCTGCCTCTCAGAGATTGGGAGCTATTGTCTCCCTGCCTCCATCTCCCTTCCCTCCTGCATTTCCCAGTCTCCAGTGACCACAATTCCACTTTTCCTGTGTAAGGCCAGGATTTTAGCTTCTGCACGTGAACCACAGTATGCTGTTTCCATGCATGCCACTGCAAAAGGCAGGATTCATTGTTTCTTAGCTGAATATGATTCCCTTGTGTTCTGTATCACCTTGCACTGATGGACACATTTTCTCTCTCTGTTCAGGTCCTGATGCTCCCCCGAGCGACTTCATATCTTGGCTCTTGTGAACAGGCTGCGATGAGCACAGCCTCCAGCTGTCTCTCGTTGATTCATTGACTTTCCATCTGTACATAGCCTTGTTCAGTGTCTCTGTCCCCATGCCTCTCCAAAAAGTCCCACTCCTGTAAATTAAGTTAGATTTTTCTACATGTGACCTCATTGCTCCCCAGAGGGTCCTTGTGAATTGGGTACAATTATTGTCACATTGTAGCTTAAAGCAATGGAGTTTCAGGTACCTGACTGTGTTTGTGCTGTCCTAACAAACATGACCACTGGCTGACACTGTGAACTCATCATGCTGTTGCAACCTCTGAGATCTGAAGAGCTGCACACAGTTGCTCTTACCAGGCATAATCACCCCTTGTGACACACGCCACCAAGGGAACTATCCTACAGAAGAAATTACAAGGAGAATAATCTTTTAAAATTGACTTCCATGTTTAACTCACACGTAACCATTGCATGTGATCATGGTGGACCATGTGATACTTGACTATGTGTGTCAATGCTTAATGACCAAATGGGGTGATTATCCTATTCATGTCCTTCAACATTTGTCATTGTTAGTGACAGAAAAACTCAGACTCCTGTTTTCTAACTATTTTGAAATTAACAAAACATATGAAACTCAAGTCCCTGTTGTGCTGTGGGACATTAGGGCCTCATCTCCTCTCTGTGGCTTTGTATCATCAAGTAGCCCACCCATGTCCTCCCCTCTTCATTCCCCGTCCCAGCCTCTGGTCACTGTTCTGTTCTCAGCCTCTGAGCCACCCTCACCCTCTTGCTCTTTACTGTTGCTGCACTAGCTTCTTTCCTTGGACCTGTGAGATGGGCACCTTCCTTGGGGCCTTTGCACAGCCTTTGCCTCCTGCCGGACTCTCTGCCCTAAGAACCTGTGACCCTTGTTCTTTCTTCCTTCTGATTTTTTTTTTTCAAATCTGATTTCTCACCTTCTTTACTGGTTTTGCCAACAGTCCAGTTTTATAAAATCAGTCCCATCTGCTCTTTTCTTTTTTACCTTGTATCCTTTTTTTTCTAGGCATCTCCTTAGCATGCATGTTATATAATTTTAAAAATTTACTTGTAATCTTTCTCCATCTTGGATTGTAGGGACATTGGTTTTCTGCAGTGTTCATATATTTTCTAGATTTTTCTCAGGACATCATAAATATTCAATTTTTCTTCTTTAAATATACTAGGAATTTCCCAGTGTAATTGTAGAATATATGACTCTTGAAGAAATGCTGAGAGATGGGAGGGAATTTCTTTAAAAAAGTGTACAGTGATGCCTTGACAGGGACCAGATTCAGGTGAATTACAAAAATAATGTCTTATTGTAAATAAAAATGAGGGAAAATAGCAATTAAAGGGTAGAAATGGATCTTATCTCTCTCTCTCTCTCCCCCCCCCCCCCTCTCCCTCCCCCCCCCCTCTGTCTGTCTCTCTCTCTTAGTCACAGCAACCACATGAAACCCGGGAACAACACACAGATTTCAGAATTCTTCCTTCTGGGAATTTCAGAGGACCCAGAACTGCAGCCCCTCATCTTTGGGCTCTTCCTCTCCATGTACCTGGTCACTGTGCTGGGGAACCTGCTCATCATCCTGGCTACCATCTCAGACTCCCACCTGCATACGCCCATGTATTTCTTCCTCTCCAACCTGTCCTTTGTGGACATCTGCTTCACCTCCACTACTGTCCCAAAGGTGCTGGTGAACATACAGATGCAGAGCAAGGCCATTACCTATGCAGGCTGCATCACCCAGATTCATTTTTTTGTGCTCTTTATAGAGTTGGACATCCTTCTGTTGACAGTAATGGCCTATGACAGATTTGTGGCCATCTGTCACCCCCTGCACTACCTGGTCATCATGAGGCCCCATCTCTGTGGATTGCTAATTGTGGTGTCCTGGGTTGTGAGTGTTTTAAATGCATTGTTGCAAAGCTTAATGGTGTTGCGGCTGTCCTTCTGCACAGACTTGGAAATCCCCCACTTTTTCTGTGAGCTTAACCAGGTGGTCCGACGTGCCTGCTCTGACACACTTCTCAATGAGGTGGTGATCTATGCTGCCACTGTCCTGCTGGGTGGTGGCACCCTCACTGGCATTATTTCCTCTTATTCCAAGATTGTTTCTTCTATCCATGCAATCTCATCAGCTCAGGGGAGATACAAAGCCTTCTCCACCTGTGCATCTCACCTCTCTGTGGTCTCCTTATTTTATTGCACAAGCCTAGGTGTGTACCTCAGTTCTGCTGTGGCCCAAAACTCACATTCTACTGCAGCAGCCTCGGTGATGTATAGTGTGGTCACCCCCATGCTGAACCCCTTCATCTACAGTCTGAGGAATAAAGACATTAAGAGCGCTCTGAGGAGACTCTGTGAGAGAGAAAGTTAAAATATCAATTGACTGAAAGTCGAGAAGTGCCCATGATTGCAGGGCACAGAACCTCAGAGCCAGAAACTGGGTTCTTATCAGAACATGGAAGAAGAACTTGCTCTTTCTACATTATTCTTGAGTTTCCATTCCTTTGATGTCCACTTCTGCATGCAGCTCTGCTCTTCATTCACTTCATGACACTTTCTGATCTCTCTGAGATCCAGTTTCTCCACTTGTCCTTTTCCAACTTTCCCAAAATGATTCCCATCTTTGGATTAGAAATTCTTGGAAATTTACCTTTATCCCATAAGATATGTTTCTAGAAATAATTTAAGCTCAAATAACATGTATCTTACTAAGTAATTGCTTGTTTCACTAAAAATCACCATAATTTGTATTCACATGTGAAAAAATGTATTTAATAACTAATGCCATTTTAAAAATTTTATTGTGGAGGAAAATCTGAGAAAAATTTTGGTTCCATGGATTGAACTCAAGGATGTTTACTACTGAGACACATCCACAGCACTTTCTGTTTTTGTCTGACACAGGGTCTTGCTAAGTTGCTTAGAGTCTAGTTAAGTTGCTGAGGTTGACCTTGAAATTGCAATCCTTCTGCCACAGCCTCCTGAGTCACTGGGATTATAGGTTGTGCACCACCATGCCTGGCAGACAATAGGTTGTCATATGTGTGTTCATTATTCCTTCCTGTATCAGTTCCATAACTTGCATTCTTGATAAGGTACTATTTACCATACCAGAGTGTTAGCTGCTCATCAGGTTTTATCCTCATCTTCTGGATCCTGTTTCTATTTTAGCATGTTGTCCACAGTGCCTACCATAGTCATGGACTAAACGGGTCCCCACAGGTATCTACTCCACCATTTTCCCAGGTGCATTTTTATGTGCTAGACAATATTTTTGAAATGATAGCAATATATAAATGGTTAATAGATTAATGGTTCTGAGGGTCCAGGCACTGGGCAGGAAGGGAGGTGGATGTGGTTGTAATTGTGTAGCACTCTGGTTCCTTGACTGATGGGAACTGTTCTGTATTTTACTTTGATGAGCATATGTCAATTGTAAACATTAGTGAAGTTCAGCCTGATATTTCCACACAGGTCTACAGTGTACACTCTTCAAATCTAGCCCCCTTATCCACCTTCTCCAACCCCTTCCGAAGCACAATGCCCTCAGGCTCCATCCATGCTGCCACAATAACAGGATGTCATCCTTCCCCATGGCTGAATGCTGTTCCATGTTGTGTATGTACCATGTTTTTCTCCTGCACTCATCTGTTGATGGGCACTTAGTTGACTCCTAGCTTAGCTGCTGTGAATGAAGCTGCAGAAACATGGGCTCAGACACTTCTCTTTGCTCTGCAATTTCATTTTGTTGTGATCAGTGTAAATACTCAGCTGTGATATTTTGCTCAGTGATTTGTGGAAGGCGACTTAAGTGTCCTTGGATCTCTTGGCCTCATTTCTTAACTAAAGTGTTGTAAAGTGCAACAGGAGTGGCCTGTGGGGGTAAGGAGGGTGAGTGTAACGGTGCTAACACCACGCCAGGAACTCGGGTTCTGAAGACCAGGCTTGGTTTAATGTGGAACAAGCAAGCTTAAATAGCAGACATTCACTAATTACAATTACCAACAGCTGTTAACTCCCCCGTGCCACGCTCTCGATGCATGCTCATGCTAGGCTCGTGATTGGCTCGTGATCAGACCAATTACGGGAAGAGAAAGCGCCTGAGCTCTGTATCCTCAGGTACTCCCACAATTCCCCCTTTTCTTTTATTTGTGCAGGCATGTGTCCTCTGGCCAGGAGTAACGGCATATACCATGGGGTGGCCAACCCTCATGGAAGGAAAAGGGGATTTTGGCTGTGCCTGTCTTAGGTTGTTCACTCCGGGGATCTTACCCGTCATTGACTACCAGCTGTTGGTCACCCTGGCCTAGATTGCACAATGTTGCAGTGGCTGTGTCTGTCTTAGGTTGTCCCCTCTGGGGATCTTACCCATCATTGACTACCAGCCATTATCAGTGATGTTCCAATGGTGACATATTAATGTAAAAAAAAAGGGGGTAGGTCTGGGAGTTTTATTAGTCCTTTTGGTCTTTCTTGCTTGTCTGGAGGAGGCATGCTGGTATGGTCAAGCCTCTAAGTACATGGGGTTTCTGTCCTGCAGGTGGGTATGCTGGGGCTCTGTGCTCACAAACAGCCACAGATCTGCTCGAACTGCCAATTTGAACCTGTAAGGAAGACTTGCAACATTTTGTGAGAGAAAGCAAAAAACATATAACCTTTGATGAGAAAAGTCAGCATTTTCATTGAGTTAGAGGACTGACTGGGAAGAATTCTCTTTTAAGAGCAGGGCCCACAAACAATAAAACCACATTTGAGCATAGCTGGATTGCTTGTTCCCCAGGAGGAACAAGAGTTTGAGCGTGATTAAAAGCTCTTTAAATTCATAAAGGGGGGCGTTGCCCCATCTAGGGCCACACCATCATCAAGACGGTGGTTTGGATGGTTGTGTCTCCTCATTTGAGCTACTGGAGGGTATGGCTGGGACCCTCTTGGAGTCCTCGGAGTCGAGGGGCTCGCTTCCGAGGAATGGTCAGATGTTCTTCGCAGGCACCCAAATAGGCTTGATGAATCCTGTGGAAAAACACAAGCAAACCCTCACCCTTGGGTTAAGAGGGGATGGGGGCCTTTCCAAGTGAGGGTAAGTGGGTCTCACCAATGCACCAATGGCACCTCTGTAAATTTGTTATAGGGTGCCCAATGTTTCATAGCAGGAGTAAGTCCATTTTTGTCAATAGTCAAAAAATTTAAAATGAAAAGAACTTTATTCAGAACATATGATGATGTTTTTTTGAAGGGGGTCCATAGTTTTCCCCTTTTCTTTTAAAAATTGACTTTTAAGTTCTTTACGAGCTCTTTCAATGATTGCTTGTCCAGTGGGATTATAGGGTATGCCTGTACTGTGTTGAATGTGCCAGGATTGGCAACAGTCTGAGAATTGTTTAGAAATGTATGCAGGACCATTGTCTGTTTTTATTTTCCAAGGCACGCCTAAAATCATAATAGCACTCATAACAGATTGTATTACATGTTTAGCCTTTTCCCCTGATAATGAAATAGCATGGATATATCCTGAGTAAGTATCTATAATTACATCTAGATATTTGTGTTTCCCAAAGGGTGGAAAGTGGGTAACATCCATTTGCCATAAGGCATTAGAGAGAAGACCCCGAGGGTTTACTCCTGGGGCTTGTAAAGGCCCTAAAGGCAGTAGGGGAGCACATTTAACACAATCTCTTGATAGATGTTTGCATTGTTCAATAGTTAACTCAGGGAAAAGATGCTTTAATGTGTGTGGTGTACAATGAAATTTGGCATGGAACTCGCGTGCCTGCTGTAAAAGTGATGGTGGGATTTGTACAGTTTGCACTGAGAGGTCAATTTCTTTATTACCAAATGCTAAAGGTCCTGGAGGATTTAAAGCTTGCATTGCAATGATTCTCACTTGATCAAAATAGATGGGCAGTCCTGTTGCCTGCACTGCCGGGCTTATGAAGGGGCCTGAGCCATTAAGGGCTTCAGCTGTTAATTGCACATATAGTTGCTGACCTGATGTTAAATTTCTTTCAGTTTGCTCTAGGCAGCCATCATGGAAAGCGGCATTCCACAGTAAAAGCTGTTCTGGAGATATGACAGCTTTAGCTAAGTCCCTGAAATCAGTGGGACACATTAGCAGCACAGACTGATTTTCTAGCAATTGCATGGCATAAGGAGAGCTCAAGCCATGCTCTCTCACTGCCTTGCAAAGCTGCTGTATGGTTTCCGTCTCAACTGGATACCAGGACATGGTCTGGCGAGTGTTGGATTAACATTAACAGGAAAAACTTGTGGGGTTTTTTGGGCGTTGTTTGGAACACTGTTCCTTTGTAGCCAAAATTTTTATCCGGTTGTTCACAGAGGATTCCATAGGCCTCCAGCCATGGAGAGCTGGGCGACTCTGCTATGGGATTTGAGAATTCTATGCTCTGATAAGGTGGCAAAGAGGGATCAGGAGGAACAGTTGCCCTCCGTGACGTAGGCACAAAGGCCGACCGCTTCACTTCCTCCTGTGAGGCTGCAGCCTCCTCCTCCTGCTCTTTACTGATGCCTTGTTGTGGTGCAGTTTCTATTCCTATATCTTTTTGGACCCCTTATTTTTCAAGAGACATGTCCTCCAGCTGGGTGGCCAAGGCCCAGGGGGGTCCCTCTTCCATGGGAAGTGATCCAACCCCCTGCAAGCAACCCAGAAGGGCTAATATCACTGGGTAGAAAGTACACGGAGGTTGGTCTCCCATTTGTGCTTCCCATTTTTGTGCCTGCTGTGATACTTGTTGCCAGCATTCAGCAAACCATATACTATCAGAATTCATCCATGGGCAAAGACTTATTACTAGTTCCCAAATGTGACTAAGCTCTTTATCATCTACCTTTATTTGCCTACTGTACAGCAAGGCCTGCAGACTGGCCACTTGGCTTGTCCACAAAGCCGAGGGTGAATTACCCATGTAGCTTATGTTGTGGAGGTCACTCACCTGGGATTACCTCACCCTCTGCTGGAGTGAGGAAGATGAGTGCAGATCACTCACCTGACTTGGGCTAACCTTACCCTCTTGCAGGGGTCCCTGTTCAGGTGCCAGAATGTTGTAAAGTGGAACAGTAGCGGCCCATGGGGGTAAGGAGGGTGAGTGCAATGGCGCTAACACCATGCCGGGAACTCGGGTTCTGAAGGCCAGGATCAGTTTAATGCAGAACAAGCAAGCTTATATAGCAGACATTCACTAATTACAATTACCAACAGCTGTTAACACCCCTGTGCCACACTCCCGATGCATGCTTGTGCTAGGCTCGTGATTGGCTCGTGATCAGACCAATTACGGGAAGAGAAAGCACCTGAGTTCTGTATCCATAGATGCTCCTACACTAAAGCATGTCAATCAACAATTTTCTCCAAATAAAATGTTGATGACAAATTATAAATGAAAAGTGAGTGTTGTCTGAGCAAGTCATTTGTTCACAGTTCAGATTCCACCATATTTCCCTTTTCCTCTTGGACTCATGGTTGCCTTTCACCTTCTCCTGTGAAATTGTGTGCTTCCATGGTCTCTCCAGTGCTTAAAGGGACCCTATGAGACCAGGTAGATGAGAGAGAGCTGTTTGCTGATGACGTGCTGTGGCTTTATGTCAGTCCAGGTGTAATGTGTGCAGCTGACCTTGGTGATGTGTGCTTTATGGATTGGTGTGAAATGTTGGATAGAGAAATCAACAGATTTCCTTGATAAGAAATGTTGGCACCTGGTCTTTCATCATTCTCGCTCTCTCCTAAGTAGAGACTGATGGAGACAGTGCAGATGAACATTTGATTTAGAATGTGGTTTTAATTAAGTGAACATCTTCTGCTGCCTCCCATCTGCACAAACATGGGAACCCACACTGTTCTGTGCTCTTGCCAGAGTCCTGAGTTCCTCTGTTCAGGCAACATCATCATAACATACCTGTGTACTTAGTTTCTATCATTCTAGATCTTTCTTTCTTACTGAAATCCTATTGTCTGTTAGTATTTTTTTCCTGAGAATTTCATCAGCCAGGAGCTAGGACAAACCCTTTCTACATGTGGATCTAATCTCTGGGTGGTGTCCTTGTTTTATGCACTGACTCTGTTAGTCAGCATCCTGTTACTCTAACAAAATACCTGAGATAATTGATTTATAAGGAGAAAAGATTTATTTGGGTTGGTGGTTTTCAAGGTTCCAATCTGTGATGGACAGGCCCCGTGGTGTGGTCCTGTGGCAGTGAGCCCATGATGAGGGGTGGCAAGCATGTGCCAAAGCAAAGCTGCTCACCTCATGGACAGGAAATAAGAAATGAAGAGGAAGAGACCTGGGGGTCCACAATCTCCTCCAAGGGCAATCCCCCAGTGAAGGAAAACTTCCTGCTAGACTCTCCCTTAGCATTTCCACACCTTCCAACAATACCAAGCTGGGGACATGCCTGTAACACAGGCCTTTGGGGGACACTTAAGATTGACACCTCAGCACTGCCTTGAGGCCTACCACAGTTCTGCAGGCACTCTGTTGTCTAGGATAACTCTGAGGGACCTCTGTGAAAGTCACCCGCATGCTGAGACACTTTGTCTACAGTCTGAGGAGCAGGGGGTAAGGGGGTTGGGGGGATGCTGCCCTCAGTGAAGTCCATTGCAGGACTCTCCTGAATAGAAGCATGCATGACCTGAGGACCAGAGAGCCTGACCTCCTTCACCCAGCTCTTTGATGACTTCTGCTCTTACATGTTTTAAAGCAACTCTTCCCTGGGGTCTTCCTTCCTGACTGAACAGTACCAAGGTCTGTCTTGACCTTGGTACTGTTCATGATGTTCTAAGTTTGATGAAGACAACATGGCATTTTCACAGGTATCTGCAGTAATGGTTTGTTTTTAATGTTTAAGAAATAAAATCTTTTACCTTTTATACAAATTCTCAGATGTGACACTCCATGCACCTTTCTGCCCTGGAAACTCACTTGGAGAGATGTCTTCTGCAGTGATGCAAATAGACCTACTTGAAGATTTCCTGCTTTATTGTGATTCTCTTTCCTTTTGGTCCTACTGAACTTACTGAATTTTACTACTCATGTACTGTATGAATTCCTTGAAATTCAGAAGTAAGGTTCATCTGTGCCTCCAACCCTGATGCCTACTAAAGTTTCTGGTAAGGAGTTTGTCCTCTGTGAATTTTTGTTGAATAGAACAAAAATCAGGGGATGGTTGAAGTGACAGAAGAGAGATTCTGAGCCAAAAATGTACCATAAGTTGATTTCCTAAGAGGAGTTGAGGCAGAAAACAACCCAAACTCATTGAGGTAATGATAATAAAAATAATTCACAGGGAATGAAAGCAGCCTAAAAAAGAGGTGCCGGCCGTTCCCAACTTTCCCAGGACAGTATTCACAGTAGTCAATTAGGGAACCAGCCTAGCTTCCCATCTGCAGAAGCATGGAAAAGGGAAATGTAGGAGATCCATAACTGAGTTCTCTTCGGCCTTCAAGAATGAAATCCTGTCATGTATAACAAAATAAAGGGGATGGGACTTTGTGTCACATGAAAGAAGCCAGAGAGCCAGCAAACCACTCCTAGGTGGAAGCCAAAGGGGCCTCAATCTGAATATAGAATAGTGACCCCAGAGACTGGGAAGGAGGCTGTAGGAGGAGGGTGGGAGTGAGGCTGGAAAATGGGTACCAGAACACAGTTCAGTAGAAAGGACCTGTCCTGGTAATCCACAGCTGAGTTGGGGAGGGGGCTGCCATGCACAAACTCTTGTCCTGTGTTTTGTGAAGATCCAGAAGTGAGGAGGTCAAACCTAGAAACATAAAGAAACTACATGGAGAGAGACAGGGTCCTTATGCTGTTTCATTCAGCACACACTGTGTGCATGTGCTCAAGTATCACCCTGACCCCTGTCAACATGCACAATCACATGTCAGTGAAAATTAAATTGAGATTTAAAACTATACTCAGCCTTTGCCAATTTTGTTGGACCATGTTGTACACACTGTGTCTGGATGTCCCTGGTCAATGCTTCCCAAGGGAGCAGGAGCTAATGGTCACCAGGCAATGAGCTTGAGGTCACAGAGTGGATGAAGAGGCCCTGCCCAGGCTGTGTGGACCAGGCCATGCTTCCAGACCTGTGGTTAAGGTGGCCAAGAGAAGTTTTGGTAATGTAAAATTAAAGTGGAAGGAAACAGAAGCTTCTGACACCAACTCCTGCTTCTGGGATTCTCCCTAACAATGAAAGCTCTGCCTCTGGGTGTGCAGTCTTAGAAAGAAATTCAATATGAAGGCAAAGCATTTGAGGTTCCCTTGACTATTTTAATGTGATTTTTTTCTGTGCATTCATGTTTCTAAGCCATTTGTATTTACTCTTTTAGGTCACTTGTTCAGGAGTTTTGATCATTTTTTCTTGTGCTTTTAGAATTCTAATTGTTTTGAAATAAATTGTATTTGCCTATTTTGCTACTTTGGATTTAATTTCAATTTACTTCAAAGATATATTTTGTATCTTATTTTATCCATATTTGAGGTTTATGACCTGATGGATAAATATGGCTAGTTAAATGATTACAATCATGAGGCAAGTTTCCACAATATACAAGATACCATATATTTCCCCTAGTTTTTTCAATATGCCTTTAAATTTTCTTTTCTATATTTTTGACATGCACATTTTAAACTATGTTATTTTAAAAATTATTTTCTTACTTTTACCAATTAATGGGATAATATGGCATAATAATTCATGTATACAGTGTGTAATGATTAAATCAGGATAGCTAGCAATTCCATTTTCTTAAACAATTTCAGAAAAATATATAATTAACATGTAATAGTTGCATGTTCTTATGAGTACATTGTAATAGTTTAATATGTGTACGCAGTAAGTACCAACTAAAGATAGTTTCCATCTACTGCTTACTACCCTGTCGTCTGGAGTTTGAACTCCTCTTTTCCCATTACTCATAAAATATATAACATGATATTATGAACAGTCACCTCCTGTGCTGGAGAATATGTCAGTACTTATTCATTTTTTCTAACTGAGTTCAGGTACTAGCTCTTCCAACCTCCCACTATGCCACCTCCTTTCCGCCCTTCCTTCTCAACCTCTGGTAACCATTCTTACACATGCCAATAGACTTTGTAAAAAATTCATGTATAAGACAGTCGGTGGAATTATTGTTTCTGCATGTGTCTTATTTTGCTTAATATGATATTGTGGGAGACATGCACATTTTCGTACTTGAGTTCACCCATCATATTCTCAATTCTACTTGTTTTAGTTCTTCCATCTCTTTAAAATCTGAGAGAATTAATCTATACTTTCTTGTTAAAGTCTATCCTCTTGTAGCTCTTGACAGCAAACTCAAATTACTATGGTTTTTCATGTTAAGAATGCAACTTTACTTAAAATGAATAATCTTTCAAGCACCAGTTACTTCAAAAACCTTTCCTCGTGGATTTGGATATTTATAATAGCATAGATTTTATTG
>JAJEJO010025529.1:0-17168 GCA_020662805.1 Glaucomys volans
AAAACTGTGGTATATATACACAATGGAATATTACTCAGCCAAAAGAAGAATAGAATTATGGCATTTGCAGGTAAATGGATGATGTTGGAGACTGTCATACTAAGTGAGATTAGCCAATCCCAAAAATCTAAAGGCCGAATGGTCTGTCTGATAAGTGAATGATGATGCATAATTCAGGGTGGAAGGGAGGCAAGAATGGAGGAAGGATATGTAGCACAGAGGGAAGGGAGGGTTGGCAGTTGGGGTAGGGGGGTAAAAATAATAGCACAATGAGACAGACATCATTTCCCTGTGTACATGTATGAATGCACAGATGGTGTGACTCTACTTTGTGTACAACCAGAGAAACAACAGCTGTACTCCATTTGTATACAATGAATCAAAATAAAAATAATAAAAAAAAAGAAAAAAAAGAAAGAGGACATAAATATTTGAGCATAAACATCTGGTTCATTTGAATGACTACCAGGGAGCCTGTAATCATTCATTTGAATTGTCAACTTGATAGGATGAAGAGATGTTGATTATTAAGAAGCTTCTGGTTGTGTCAATGAGGACGTGTCTAAGAATGTTTGGATTGTGGATAGTGAGGTGAATTGGAGATCCTACCTAAGTGTGGGCTGCATCACCCAATAGAATGGTGGCTTGGATGGTATAAAAGTTGGAAAAACAAGGAAGCCGATGCTGCTGTGTTGTAATACGAACAGAAGTGACCTGCGGGAGTAAGGATGATGAGTGGGATGGCGCATGTACTATACCCGGAGTGCTCCCTCTAGACCCGGAGTCAGGTTCTTGACGCAGACTCCTCCAACACACCACGCCGGGAGGCCAGGTTCTCGTGGACGCAGGCTCAAATTTTATTGTGGAAATACAAAGCTTACATAGTATACAGTGGCCAATCACTATTTGCTAAGTTCTCTTGATTCTCTCATGCTAGGCTAATGATCATACCATATAAGGGAAGAGGAAGTGCCAGAGCCCTGTATGTTCGGGCCCTGGATGTTCTCAATGAATCCTGATATCCTTGTGCTAGGCTCCTGATTAAACCTTATAAGGGAAGAGAAAGTGCCTGGGCCCTGGGTGCTCACAGGGAGCATAATTCACAGCATAGGTCTGCGTATGCTTCTGAGAGGGGCAGATCTGCCTGTTCCATAATTATGCTTCTTCCTGTAATGCAAACCACATTGCCTCAGATATTCCTACACAGATGCAAGCTCAACTCTTCCTGAATGAGTTCTTGATTGCTGCTTTGATCGTCTGAGGATATTAGACTCTTGCTTCTTCATTCTTCCAAAGTGCACTCTGCCAGTGATTCTCCAGGTAGTTTTCAGAAGCCTTGGGCTTTGACTCGGGTAGCACTGTTGATCCTTCTTGTTCTGGGGATTTCACCTCTTGGACTGTGCAGCTACTGGTTCTTCCAGCTCTCCAGTCTGCAGATGGTCATTGTGCACTATCCAGCTTCTGGTTGTGCTAACCAATCTAATAAATCCCCTTTTAATAATCATACTTCCTATTGATTCTGTTCCTCGAGAGAACCCTGACTAATACAGAGCCTAGTTGCTTGACTGTATGCTAAGTACACATTACTACATGAGAAACTATCAACCTGTCTTCTAAAATGGGTGATGTATTTGTCTTCTCTGAGATCACCTCCTAGAGTCTCTTGCCAATACTGCATGTCTTGATTACATAGCTTTGTGGCAAGCCTTCATGTTGGGTAGTGCTCATTGTCCAATTTTGTTCATCAAAAAACACCCCCCTGGGCATGGTGCTGCCCCTTCTGTGTCTTTGCCTCAGAGTTTAAAATTCATAGTTTGTCAATACGTATAAAATTAGGTCATGAAGATTTTGATTGTGGTAAAGATCAATCTGGGAAGAACCGACCTTGACAATGTTGAGACTTTCTGTGCATGGGCAGTGGATGTGTTTTCACTTATGTCCTCTTTCATCAGAGCACTGTAGTTGCCTCATAGAGTCTTGTACATATTTTGTGAGAGCTACACCCAAGCATTTCATTTTGGGGAGTACTAGTGTGAGTGCTACTGTGTTTTTAACTTGAACTTTGACTTGTGCATTGCTGGCATATAGGAGAGTCTTTGATATTTGCACATTATCCTTTTGTATTTCAGTTTCACACTAATCATTTAATATTATGTGGGATTTTCTGCATAGATGATGTCAACTGCAAACAAGGACAGTTTTATTTCTTCTAATTAGTGTACACTTTCTTTTTCTTGTCTTATTGTATTAACTGATGCTATGAGGAGCACAGCCAAAGTCACAGTTCTCCTGAGGGTCAAAGGGGGATTAGAAACATGAAGACCCACAAACATAGATTATGAAGAGTAAGCTGGGATCAGATGGGGCTCTGCTCTCTGATGGAGATGCAGCTCTAAAGAGTTACACCAGCAATCTTTATTTATATATGTTTCATTATCAGGTTAAAGATTATGCAACCATTATTTTTTGTGTTCAGGAAAGTTACAGAAACTAGGACATCTATGAAGCTTTTCTGCAGTTGCAGTCCACAGTGGCAAAGCGCCTACACAAAGTTAGGAGCTTTGTGTAGCTCTCAAGAAAGTCCATTGTTAAAGTTACTGTGAAGAGGGCAGGCTCAGGAGAAGTGGAGCTGGTGAAACATCATGGATGTCTAGCTTAAGAGTTCCTTCCTTCCTAGGAGCTGTGTGCCTGAGACCAAGGTCAGAGCTGATAGGACTCTTGCACAGAGCCTCCTCATGCAGGGCATTGCCACAGCAGCTAGGCATCCTGTACTCTTGCACAGAAACATTCCCAGGCACCAGGCATGCCATAACTATGAGTTCTCAGAGAAGCCCGATCTCAGTCACTGGTGTCCCATCCTTTGTCACTGCTCTCCACAGCAGGCACTTGACAACAATTTTGAAGAATGGTGAGAGGTAACATCCTTCCCTTGTTCCTGATTGTTATGGTATACATATGTGGTATCCTGCACAGTCTCCTGAGTGAGATAGGGCAAGAATGTTAGGAGCTGAGATGATTAGCTCACGAGAGTCTTCATATAATGAGTGGATTAATCCACTGATGTGGGTTAACTGGGCAATAACTGTAGGTAGGTAGCTTGTGACAGGAAGAAATAGGTTTGGTTACAATGACACAAACACTGACTAATCTGATCTTACCAGGAAAGCTTCTAGAGTCTCACTTTTAAAAATGATGTCAGTTTTTGATTGCTTTGAAAATACTCTTTTTCTTTAAACTTTAGGAACTTTTCTTCTACCATAGTTTACAGAATATCCTTATAACGAAGGGGTGTAGAATTTTATTAAATACTTTTTCTGCAACTGTTGATATAATCCTGTGATTTTTCTTCTTTATCCTATGGTGTGATGGAGTACATTAACTGATTTTTGAATGTTGAACCAGGCTTGTACATTTGAGATAATCTCAACTGGTCATGGTGTACAGTTCTTATTCCACTTTGCTGGACTTGGTTTGCTAATTGTTGAGAATTTTTGCTGAGCTAACAGGAAGTCCTCTTTACTCTCATTTGAAAAGAGCTTTGAATGCAGTTCAAATTACTTAGTAAGATCTGTGATTCCCCTGCTGGGTTTGGTTCTTGCTCATGTCTTCAACTTCCCATTGTTCTACCCTCTCCCTGGGTTACTCCCCTTCAGGGCGGATGACCTCACAGCATCTTGAAATTGCCCAGCTGAGTTCCATTTTGGATCTTCTCACATGTGACAATATAACCACAGGAGCAACTGACATGTCATCCTTGAGCTTTAGCTTAAATCTCACCTTTAAAAAGGCCTTATTTAATTACCTTATTCAAAAAGTGTCTCAGTCTTATTTTTTCTCTGTCACAATAACCTATTGTTGTCCAATCAGAGATCACAGCTCCTATTTTAATTATTTCCACTATTATTTTATTGCTCTATTAGAAGATATAAAGCTGATGCCATTAGGACCACATTTTCATTTTTTTCTTCTCTTTTTTTTAACCATTGTATCACTATCTAATATCATATTATCTGAAATGAAATAGATGTTCTTTAGCTTTTTTAAAAATTTTTGTGGGGGTACTGGGGATTGAATTCAGGGGCCCTTCACCACTGAGCCTCATCCCCAGCCCTATTTTGTATTTTATTTAGAGACAGGGTCTCACTGACTTGCTTAGTGCCTTACTGTTGATGAGGCTGACTTTGAACTCATGATCCTCCTGCTTCAGCCTCTTGAGCTGTTGGGATTACAGGCATGCACCATTGCAGAGGGCACTCTTTAGTTTTGTAGAAAAGTAAAGAATAAAGAGAATAAATATGTAAAAACTAGCTACTACATTTGCATAAATCTTTTAAAATATATTTGATCTCAAACTCATAGGAAGAAAAGTGAAGGTTAGATAAACAGAAAATAAAAATTACTCTGATGTATAAAAGGAGTAAGTGATAAGCTCATCTTCTTTGGAACAAATTAATAGGGCTGATATTTTATTCTTGATTATTTATCCCATAATATTTCTGAAACTATTTTTCCTTGTTACATCATTGTGACTCTACTTATGTGTTTGATGCATTGGGTCTTGACACACAGATGTTCTTTCAAAAGTAAATGGAGAGTCCCAGGGAGTGTAATTAAGCAAGCATCAGCTGGACACGTTCCAGTTGCAGGGCTCCATGGTTAATGTGTGTTCATGGTATAAAATCTTTAGTGATCTTTGTACATATCAGGGAAAAGCTATCCTCTGTTAGTAATAGTTATAATTTTTTAAAGAGATGGTTTATTATTCTTAAAGGATTTGAAAAGGCAAATGAGTCCTCTATTCATATTCCAAGCACAAATGTTTACCTCACCAGGACAAGAGGAAACAGGTTAAAGGCTGAATGGTATTTATTAAAGTTATGAGAAAAGAACCTAGAAAACTTTCCTTTTTAAAAAATGCTATATATGCTATTCCTTGTTGAAATTACTTGTTTGCATTTTTAGTTAATTGTTTTAATTTGGAAAACTGCATGTTTTCTCTTTTTATAAGAAATTCCTTTGTATACCACTATAATCACTAATTATTTACTGCAGTATTTAGTAGACTCCAGGGAAAATGGGCAAACATGGTTGTTTGATTTTAAATACATTCTTAGAGAATGTTTTCTTATGTGTTTTCTTCTGTGTGCATACTGGATGGAAGAGGGATTACTCACTATTTCTGAATGAGATCAAATTTCCTCCTTCAACTGCAGACAAGCTTCCCAAGGTAAGGATTTTAGAGTCAGTAGCAGAAATCAGATTTTGAAATTGTGTGAATGTTTCATTACACAGGACTTTATATCACGTGAGTATGTAAGAAAACTTTGATAAAATTCAGTAGGTAGAAAGTGGCTGTTCAGATTATATAAGACTCAATATAAATATATTAAAAAATCAAAAATTTAAATCAGGGACCACTAATATGCTCAACACTGTTGCTTCCATCTGGAAAAGTAGAAGTCCCAAGGTGAAAAGCTGATTCCTCAGTCAGCGTGGAGATTCCTCTCCTCTGATGACATAAACCCAGGGTAGACCTTGAGCCTTCATGAGCTAGTGGACACACTGATGCCTGGAAGGTCACCTCCTGTGAACAAGGTGACACAATATAGTGTTCTATGAACACTTTTGGTTGGCTAAATGGAAAGGTTGAACACACCTTTGTACAATATCACCATTGCATCAAAATTTGTGTTGTCTGCTTCTGGTCTCTGAGATTAGCATCTGTCAAAGAGTCAGTGGTAGATGTGGCAGGGGGCTCTTGCTGTCTACAGGGGTAGAAGGGGATGAAATGAGAATGATCACATTTGCAAGATATTATAAATAGAAAGCCAAGGGACTGAGCAAATAAATACACAAGCAACATAAGAGGAATAAAGGAAGGTAGAACATTGTCAGAATTTGACTTGAAGGACAAGACAGAAGGAAGTACCCTTTAATTAATTAGACAAAACCGAGGAAGGGATTTTTATGGTAAAAAATAAAATATCTACTTTTCTAAATACTAAAAGGATATCTAATTGAAGATGTCAATGAAATAGTCGTAGATAACAACTTGAAAATTAGGGGTGTGATAATGTTGAAAATAAGCAACTCAGAGTGCTTTAGGTATTTGGAGGTTAGGATAACATGGAATAGTCAACCAAAGTCTCTAGAAAGAGTTATCAGGGATTTGGTAAGCTAAGGCTGTGATAATTATTGGTTTGTCAAGTTATCACATGAAACTATTATGGTTTTAGTGTGTCCACCCCATATAATTTATATGTTGAGGTCCTACCTGCAGTACCACACAAAAAAGAAAATACTTTATTTGGAAATAGGGAGTTTGTGAAGGTCATCCAGTTATAAAATTGTATTAGGATGGGTCCCAATCCCATGTAACTTATATTGTATTGGAATAGAAAAATTGAATGCAGGGAGAATGACACACGAATACAAAATATCATCAGCAAGCCAGGGAAGGAGCTGGTCCTTCCCTCATATTCTTCTGAGGGATCCACCACTGCCCAAACCTTTATTTTGAGTGTCTAGCAGCAGGTCTGAGACAACACATTTGTGCTTAAAAGGATTGTAGCTCTAGCAGATGAAGACAGCTTTTGGTGCCAGGAAGTGAGGTGCTGCTGCTGCAATAAATGTCCAATATATGAAATCAGCTTTGTGATTGATTAATGGATATCTGATGGGAGATGTTTGGTAGTCATGATAGAAAGAGCCCAGATGGCTTTGAGGAGATGGTGGGTAGAAATGTGAGCATTGAAAGGTGAGTCTGGTGCAAGGAAAGAGGAGAGCAGTGGAGAGGGCGTCTGTCCTGGAGAATGGAGGCATCACTGTGAACACTATGTTCCTGGAAACATGAATGCTAAGAGGCTTGGGGGTGACATTTCCAGTGGACCTGAGGGCCAAGGAAGTGGAGGAAGGGCATCATTTTCCAAAGACTCAGCACCAGTATAGACACAGTGAGTTGTGGGTTTTAGTCTTCCATTAAAAATGGATTTTATCCACTCTTCATATGAAAGTTACCTTAGGTGAGTCTTCACTTTCATACTGTGACTTTATTCCTAGTGCAACTTTACATGGATTTCCCTTTCATTCTCTCTTGTTATATCATATCTTTAAACTCATCCAAAGAGTAACTTTCTCTGAGAAACCTTTGCAGATCTCAATACGTTCACAATGGGTTTAGAATGCTATGAATCAATAGGATGGCTTCAATGAATATATTTATCAACACCTGTCTCAAGTTGGTCTTTAAACTTTGGACAAAACAGTTATGTATCAAATCACTTATGGCAGGAAAGTTTGTCTTATTTTACTTGCTAATCCAGATACCTACTGAAGGGAGTGTGTCACCAGTAGATGCTTCAAACATATATGGCAGATGAATAAAAGTGGTTATAATGTTTCTAAGGATTTTTCATTGTTTTACAGGTAAACTGCTTTACTTTCTGAAATTGATACCAACGAATGAATAGATGGAACATAGGAACAATGAAACTTATTTTATCCTCCTGGGCCTCACACAAAATCCAAAGGAGCAGAAAGCACTCTTTGTTCTATTCTTGCTCTCCTACGTTTTGACCATGCTGGGGAACCTGCTCATCGTCATAACTGTAACCTTCAGTAAAACCCTGAACTCACCAATGTACTTCTTTCTTGCTAATTTATCATTTGTGGACATCATTTTTTCATCTGTCATTTCCCCCCATTTGATTTCAAACTTGTCCTTAGGAAAAGTTATCATATCCTTCAAGTATTGTATGTTTCAGCTCTTTACGGAACACATTTTAGGTGGGACAGAGGTCACTCTTCTGTTGGTGATGGCCTTTGACCGCTATGTGGCCATCTGTAAGCCCTTGCATTATTTGGTTATCATGAGGCCATGGGTGTGTGTTGTGCTGCTGCTAGTTTCCTGGGCTGGAGGTTTTGTGCACTCTACATTTCAAGTTGGCACTATTTATAGGCTCCCATTCTGTGGCCCCAATGTCATTGACCACTTTACATGTGACATGTACCCCTTATTGCAACTCGTCTGTGCTGACACCTATGTCACTGGCCTCTTAGTGATTGCCAATGGGGGGCTGATGTCCTCTATTTTGTTTCTGCTCTTACTCATGTCTTATGTGGTCATCTTCCACTCTCTGAAGAACCTGAGTCAGGAAGGGAGGCGGAAAGCTCTCTCCACCTGTGGCTCTCACATCACTGTGGTTGTCCTCTTCTTTGTTCCCTGTATTTTCATATATGCAAGACCAGCCAAGACTTTCCCCATTGACAAGTCATTGAGTGTGTTTTATATGGTCATAACCCCCATGCTGAACCCCTTCATCTACACTCTGAGAAACTCAGAGATGATAAACGCTATGAAGAAACTCTGGAAAATAAGTCGCATAAGGTAGGAAAGTATTGAGTCTCCTGCTATGAAGAGAAACATTTCACTACGAAGCTGTCTCCTCAGGATACATTATTTATTTCAGAATTAAAACCGATGTGAATTTGCTAAGGCAATTTTGTTAAGTATAATTAAAGAATAGATTATAGGTTTAGATATTAACATATTTCCCCAGTGTATTGCTCATTCTGTAGAGTCTTGTTTATCAAGTGACCTATGAATTTTTGGTGCACATATACTAGGAAGTCAATAAAATATGCAATCTGTTTATGAATACAATTTTTATGGTATTACAAGGATGTGTACTTATGATTTTTACATTCATTTCTAGTACCTATGTTTTCATATCTCATTTTATTTTTATATTTTTTGTTCATTTTTCTATTGTAGTGAAGTACTAGCATTACATGTATTCTTTTAGTGCAATAGTTTTATTTTTAAATTAAATATGGAAAACATAATAAGTATGAATATTGCAATGGAACCCTTGGAAAATGGTAAATCTGAAAAATGGTGTATGATGAGTTCCTCACCAGCATCTCCCAGTACTGACACAGGTAAAGGCACTGTTATAGTTATCATTTCACAATGTACACACATATCAAAATATCAAAATATCACATTGTATACCCAAAACCTGTATGATTCTTATTTGCAGATCAGATATCAGTCAAGCTGAAAAATCAAAGAAACTCAAGATGATACTATTAGTACTAAAATACGATTGCTACTCTATGTGATTTTCTATTTTTTGCAGTTCATTTTGCCTCTAAGTTCTCTTTTAGTAGAGATTCACAGTTAAATTACTTTTTTCAACTTTATTAGGTTGTCCAATTTCTCTTTGTTTTTATGTCACTTATTTTATGAAGTTTAAACTCATTTGGTGGTTCCTTTTCAAATTTAAGTGTTAGTTCTTTATTCTTTCTTGGTTTTCCTGATATATTCTTTGGTCATTTTCATAATCATAAGAATTTCTTTCTTTTCAAATTCTAACACTTTTAATAGCTTTCTCTTGGTGAGCTGGAGTGATGGCTACATCCAGGATGATGTGAAATAATGGTGATGACCACTGAGATATGTCACAATTTGTTTTTATTGAAATTAGAAAATCCAAATGATATACTTTTTCTAAACATGCTATTTGCAGTTTAGGTGATTAAAAATTCTACCCTTATACATGTTAATGTGATCAATTGTTACATAGAATTTTATTGTATTAAACTACCTTGGCATTTGTGGACTAAACTTTGGTAGGGTTCCATTATATAGTTTCCTTATATTGAAGGATTCTTATGGTTATTTTCAAAGATTTTTTGCATTGATTTTTATAACATGAGAGTATAGATATCTGTATATGCATCACTATTTTGGAATGCTATATGCAAACATTTTAATCATATTTTAAAAATCCACCCCAATATTTCTTGTCCCAGTCACACTTAATGTTCCATTACAACATTTAAGGTTAGCTCTGTTGACTCACTTCTCTATATATTTTACTTTAAAATTTTTGTTATTTCTTTCTCTTCAGAATATAAGCTACTGTTCAATCAACAGCACCTTTAATAGTGATGGACACAGTAAATAATTGTTGAATAAGTGTTTTGTAGAAATACAAAATCATTAAAAATAATTTATTTTCTGAGAAAAATTAAGTATCACTGTGATGATATTCTCTTTGAAGTTTTGTGAGTAACAATCACACCCAGCATTTGTAAAATGCTTATCCTTTTTAGGACTTGTTCTACACATGTTATATGGGTTTCCTCATGTAACATTCCAATGATTAAGTCCCCCAATAACATCATGAGGTAGGTACTCTTATTAGAGCCATTTTACAGTTGCACAAACAAAGGCTCCTGGAGGTTGAACACCTGTGAAAGGTTATGACCTGGAGAGTGTCCAGACCAAATCCAAGAAGCCTTGCCTGTGCACAGTTACGGCAGGTTTGATTATCTGGAAATGACAAGGTCTTCAGACCTATTTGCATATATTGAGTAAGCATCCATTGATTCTGTTATGCTTTGTGGTGCTTTAGTTCTGTATTTATCATGTATAGTTTGTTTAAAAATATCTTAAGTGTGACATATTTTCAAACTCAGATAAAAGTTGAAAGATATTCTGGAGACCTTTCCCCCAGATTCCCCACGTATTAAAATCATTCCATATTTGCTTGTTATTTTCTTTGTATAGACTTATTGATAGTTTTCCTTAAAGACTGAGGAATCAATTGTAGACATGATGCCCCGTTTAATCTTAAAACTCCAAGCCTTTCCAAGACTGAAGACACTTACTGAATAACCATAGCACAGCACAAAATCAAAGAGTTGACATTGAGACACTGTTATTATACAATCAACTCAGCTTATTGCCACTTATCCAATTGTCCCAGTAGTATCCTCTTTGTAGCAAAAGAGAATACAAGGTCACACATTGCATTTTCCTGTCATATGTAAAGCATGGATTCCTTTCATGTGAAACGTTCCTGAGTCTTTCTATTTTGCTGGATCCAAGTGTCTTTAAGTAGTTTTCCAGGAACTGTCACCAGAATCCACTAAGGGTCACCTTGAAACCAGCATTTTAAGAATGGACTTAGGCAACATAAGACCACATGTCCATATTATAAACTTTTTTTGTGTGTGTGTGTGTGATAAGTTCATAACCCTCCACATGGATCATGATCAAACTTTGAAAAGTATGCTACCTATGAAGAGGCTAGATGATCATACAGGCCTGCACAAAAGGACCCTAAAACTCCCTTTCTCACTCTTCAGGGACTTGCAGAGTATGTGACAGTTGTTTGGTGGAATGTCCTGTGTGCTCCTGCTTAGGTTTGCGTGTGTTTCTTTAGGTTGTGGTTTGGTCATGCCTTTGGCAGGAGGTTATGCAAGTAATCCTGAATTCCTCTTAGATACCATACCTATGGTCATCACTGTTGTCTGAACTGTTACTTGCAATGCCACATTTCACTAGGATATGATGGTATCTTCTTTTGTGTATGCCTATTCTTGAAAAACAGGTTTTGAGCCAACTTTGTGTAGACTCTGGAGGCACTTCCTTAAAACAACTTAGAGTTAATTTGTTTTCCAGGAAATAACTGGGCACAGTGGTACACACCTGTTGTTCAGGAAGCTGAGGCAGGGGGATCGTAAGTTCAACATCAGCCTCAGCGACTTAGTGAGGCCCTCAGCAAGGTAGCAAGACCCAGTCTCAAATGAAAAAATAAGAAAGATCTAGGGATGTGTGGTTTGATGGTTAAGCATCCTGGGTTCAATCTTTGGTCCAAAAAAAAGGTAATTTGTTTTTTAGTAAGTTATGTCAAGTGTGTCCATTCGTTAGCTGGTTCAGTTGATTCTCCATTTGTTATCAAGAATCCCTTCTTGCTTTTGGACATCACACTACAGAAGAGAGAATAGTGGACTTATGTAATGCTGTTTATTGTAAACGTCTGAACAAGGAATTTTTCAGGGATAAGAGTCTACCCATATTTGAGAAGCCCACATTTTTAACATTCTATCTAGTTTCTACTGGTGTTTGCCTGGAAAAGTTTTGAAGGGTCTTCTCTAACAGGAACAGTAGCAGGGGCTGCTTCTGTGTAGTGTGTGTTGTGGGTGCTGAAGTCTGCAGAGGGAGGTGCCCATGGCATTGGGAGAAGCCGGAGACTGGAAGACACACATGATGATGTCCTGTTCCCTCAGCTCACGTGGTGCAGGATGCACACTCTTCTCACTGCCTGTTCTCAGGATATTAGGAGCTTCCTTAAATGACTAGAATCCCATTTGTGTTCCATGTAGTTTTCTTTTGACATGATTCACATAAAGAAGAGGAATATTCTCTTTTAACATGACTTGGAGAAAGATTCAGTGGTTTTAGAGTTTTGCTATTAAGTATGGTACTGACTTTGGGTTTAAGATTCATTCCTTCTCTTTATGTTAAGAAATATATATGCATTTTCAGAAAGTAATATAGCATTAACTAATTATGCTTAAGAACCTATTAAAATTAATTTATTATTTTTCTTTTGGACCTATTTATGAGTATAAATAAAATTTCCAATATTAAATTATACTTGTTCTTGGAATGTTAATTTTGGTCATCATACAGAAGTGGAGAGATTTACACTCATATCTGTGACAAGCTAATAGACCAGAGACAAAGAAACAATGGTTTTTGAACACATTTGACAATTAAAAAAACAATTTATGGGAAACATTGAGATATGGTAGACTAACCTGCTTCTACTTACAACTGTAAAGACATATGAACCCAATACCTGACCACCTAAATATGCAAAAGAAATATTAGATCTGAAGGGAGAGTCAAACTCTAGTATAATAATAGAGGAGGACTTACATTGCCCACTTTCGTTAATGGACAGAATATGAAGACAGAATATCAACCAAGAAACCTCAGACTTAAACTACACTGCAGAGCAAATGGACCTAACAGATATTTGCAGAACATTTCATACAACAGCTGCAGAATATATGTTATTTTCCTCAGCACACAGAACATTTTCCAGGTTAGATCATATGTTAGGACACAAAATAAATCTCAACAGATTTTTGAAATATCAAAATCATATCATGTGTCTTATCTGACTATAACAAATTAAGAAGCCAACAACAGAGGAAGCTGTGGAAGTTGTACAAACAATGGGGATTAATCAACCACGCTCTGAAACAACAAATGGATTAATGAAGATATTAAAAGAGAAGGAAAAACTTCTTGAAACCCCAAATTGACACAAAACATGTGAGAACATGTGGGATGGAAAAAAAGCATTTCTAAGAAGTTTAGAGCTGGGGATGCAGCTTAGTGTGAGAGCCTGGCATGTGTTAGATCCCCAGCCCTGAACACAAAAACAAAACAAGGAAAGTTTATAACAATAATAAAATTGAATGATTTAAAATAATAAAAATCACAACATGAAAAACATAATAAATGTTTTTAAAAGTTCAACAGAAGTTATTTTTAAAGTCTAAAATAATTTTAAAAATTTTAGCTAGCCACAGTAAAAACAAAGATGACCCAAATAAACAATATCAGAGATAATAAAGAAGGTTTTGCAACTGACACCACAGAAGTATGCAAGATCATTAGTGATTCTTACAAAAAAGCACACACCAACAAATTGCAAACAAATAGAAAATACAGTCTGTAAAAATGAAAAACAAACACAGATAAATTCCTGTGCACATTAATAATAAGATTGAAATATGAAGAAACAGATTTAAGTAAAACAATATCAAGTAACAAAAATCAGTAATAAAAGTCACCCAAGAATAAAAAATAAAATCCCAGGTCTGGAAGGTTTGATTGTAGAATTCTATAAAACTTTCTTTGATGGGTGATTATTGGTTATTGGGAGTAGAACCCAGGTGGGCTTAACCACTGAGTTATATCCCTAGTGCTTTATATATATAAATTTAGGACTAGTTATATCCCTATTTATTTATTTATTTATTTATTTATTTAGAGACAGGGTATCACTAAATTACTTAGCATCTCACTAAGTTTCTGAGTCTGGCTTTGAATTTGCAATCCTCCTCCCTCAGCCGCTTTAGTGGCTGGGATTTCAGGCATGCACCATTGCACCTGGCTCTACCAATCTTTTAAGGAAGAACTAGTGCCCCTTGCTCTCTGTTCCAAAAACTTAAAAGGGAGCGAATTCTTCAGAGACCTTCTATGAGACAGCAATACCCTGGAATTTGGATTTTTTCTCTTCAAATTAGATGTTTTTTTCATGGCACTTGGCAGTCAGCTACTCTTTCTTGGCAAGACCTAAGTCCTCTTCCTCTAGGGATTGTTCAAGGGAAGCAACCTGTTCAGGAGAGATTACTTCATTTGAATTCATTCCAAATATGATAACAAGCTAATCTATTAGAAATAGAGATGATATAAAAAAGTCATAGATGATATCTGCACATTTAAGTGGAAGGATTATTTTCCTGTTAGAATGACCCAAGAGATTTCTGAAAACTCAAATTCTCCTCAAGCTGGAACATGTCTTCTCTTAGTGTCTAGCCATTTGGGTCCCATTCTTGTTATAGTCATGACTGCTTAGAGAAGTTTCCAGAAGACCTTGGTTTTCTGGGATGAGATTGTGCAGATTTGGGGACATGTTTTAATTAGGCAGGAAGGGGACTTAGGAAGATGTTTTCCTTTTTTTTTGCAGAGCTGGGGATTGAACCCATGGCCTTGTGCTTGAAAGGCAAGCACTCTACCAACTAAGCTATATCTCCAGCCCAGGAAGATGCTTTTGATCTACAGCAATGATCTGAAGAATTCTGCCTCTACCCATTGAGAAAACTTCATCATCAACTTTTTAATAAGGTTAAATCTCAGTCTTTGCTCTGGTAGGTAAAGTGCTTAATAAGCAGACAATGGATTGTCATAAACACTCAAATCAAGTTCTTTTCTTTTCTTCACAATAATTGTCTAAAATAGAAAAAATATCATGTAACTAATTTTAGTGTTGTTTGACTTTTTGTTTAATTGTGCCATCAAATGATGGGTTCAGCCAAGTTGATTTTAAATCAATTTTGGTGCATTATAATTATACACAATAGATTCATCGCAGCATATTTGTGAATCACATAACATAATTTGATCAATTTCATTTCTTAGAACTGTCCTTTTCCCTCCCATCTTCCCTCTTCCATCTTCCTCAATTGTATTAGTCTCCCTTTTATTTTAATGAAGTCCCTTTTCATAAAAATAGGTTTTTTCTAGCTTCTACATGTGAGAGAGAACATATGTCTCCTAAATTGAGTTTAGCTTATTTTGCTCAACATTATGCTCTCCAGTTCCATTAGTTTTCCTGCAATTGTACCTAGGTCAGTTTTTTAGATAGTTTTACCAGCATAGCATATTATTTTCTATGAAGACATTTTCCCAGCAGCTGAGACTATTCGACTACATTTGTGCAATAAATACTGACATTTTAAAATGTTTTTATATTTAAGATATTCAATCAAATAATTTACACTTCTCTGAGAGACTGAGATAATGGAGATCTCTGGAAATACGTCTGCTATAGCCACTTGATACTACTCATGGATCCACTGATAGCCATGCATTATCATCTTCTCTAGAAGGAATCATGGGTACATGAGGTACTGTAGGCACCCTCAGTGAAAGAAGCATTGATTTTTGGAGCAAGGAAAAGACCCAAGATGTAAGTTCTTGGAACAACTGAAAACGAAGACTCATTGAAAAGTCCTGTGACCTAATTCAATGCATTTATTACTTTACAAGAGAGTATATTTTTACAGGATATATAAATAAAAAGTATAATTATTTTTAGGATGTAAGGGAACAAACGTCTGTTATTTCCTGGAGGCACATAGGGACTTTTATGTGTTAGTCTGAAATGATCCCAGCAAACATCACAGTATGTGGACATAGAGAAATCCATGCTCAGGGAAGTACCTCCTCTACCTTCACCTAGGTTTTTAAAATTGTTATAGTAAAGAACTATATATGGTGATTTTGAATTATAAGAGTATCATTTTAAGTAGTCATTTTCTTTAGAACTGTATCAAATTATTTTTTCTGGCATAGTGTTAATTTCATGATTTAGGTGGAAAGTATTAGTAATATTATTTTTCAGCTTTTATAGTATCAAATATTTGACAACTTAGACTATACATTTATGTGATTTATATAGCATAGTTTTATGCATTTACATAATGTATGTAGTATAACTTGGGTGCTCTGGTTTTACTGTATGGTCTAAAGAATGTATATCCTGGTGAAATCCTATATTGTCAATTAATGAGAGTAAATACACCAAACATTGCAGAAGGTAAGATGTGAAACAAAGAGAATTGGACATAGACTACATTATATCCTCATATTTTTAAGAGATATGCCTTTAGTGGTCTGTAGTTTTAACATCCACAGAACTCCTGGATCAGAAAGGAGCAATAATGTGAACAAGACCTGTAGAAAGCCCATCATAGCTGGATTCCAGAGAAAGCTCATCTGCACGTGTTCTCCCCACTACCAAATCCATGAGAACAGCATCCTCTCACTTTGCTTCTGTCTAAATATGTTCCTGCAGAGATGAAGATGTCTAGTACTTATATATAAGGATATAGATAATTCTTAGACATGCAGTTTTATCTTATATCCCCAAATACCCCCAAATGTGTTCATAAGTTACAGGACTACTGTTCTTTAAATCCTGGATTCCATCAATAATTCTTATTGATTGATACAGATTCTAATTTGTTTTGATGACATGCTCACAGTGAAATTTTGTAGAATATTAATAATAGCTCTTATTCATTTAGATTTAACCAGGTGCTCAACAGCACTCACTCTAAGTACTTACATGTCAGAAAAAAACACCCCTAAGAGGTAGATTTGTGGGTATCCCTATGCTAAAAATGATGAAACAGGCACAGGAGTGTATTCAGTTGCCCATGCCCACATGCATAGCAAGGGATGAACCTGGGATTGCTCCAGAATCTACATTATTCAACCAGGTTCTCTGCTTTCCATCCATGAATGTCTTGGGTCCTATGTTGATAACCACTGAATGAGAAATTTAGAGTCATTATTTAGTCACTGTTATTAGCACATTCTATTTACCACTAGCTAGCACTTTTAAACAGTAATAACCTTGGGGATTTTATTCAATTATACAAAGCCTAAAGTTGAAAAAATCAAAAGATTAGGGAAAGGTAGGTTCAAAGCCTTTATAATGTTGTAGTTGGACAGGAAAGAATTCTGATTTCATTTAGTTCATTCCCTTCATTTTCCAATGAGAAAATGG